>JACXGK010002440.1:37992-54700 GCA_016801125.1 Novumbra hubbsi | reverse complement strand
TGCTTTACAAACAGGAGGTGATGTACTCTGTACTGGTCCACAGTCCCTGGTACAACAACCTCTTTCATAAGTACCCTCTACTTCAGGACAATGAGGACGGAGTCTGTGCTTACAGAGATGGACAGATCATCTGGAGACCGGAGGCAATGTGTGGGACGCACAGGTTGGTGTGTGTGCATGCAAACACGCCCAATTCACAGTGAACTATACAATTTGCTGACAATAAATGCAAATAAAACATTTGCATTTAAAGCAATGTTAAATAGGCAAAATAAATGATCAATTACTAAATGGGATTCTCAAATTACAACTCGAATTGACCTACACTGTCACTTACATTCCATAGCTTCAAGCTTGTGCGAAAGCCCTACCAGACTCAAGATGTAGCTCACCTGATCCCAGATCCAAAAAAGCACCAGTTCTACATTTGGGACAACGTTGCTGTAGCGTTTCACATGGCTGATTCAATGGTAAGATTTTGGATCATCTTTATTGACGTGTCAATATTGACCACGGTTAGTGATCAGTTGTGACATTTTATTTGTATCAGGGAATTGCTATAGAATTCATCATTGCACTGTGTGAGAAGACTGGATGCTCTTCTCTTTATGAAAGAAGGGAGAAGCACTCTTGTTTATTCACAAGGCACTCCTGAAGAAACTTCCAGCATACATCACAGCTCATGTGAAAATGAGTTATAGCACAGGAACACAGGATTGTTAAGTACTTGATACGATAAGAATAACCTCTGAATTAGGTAAAACAGTGTTGAGTATTATTGCCCCACGGAAGTGCAAATTAGCTCAGGCTTAAATATCTTGTACCAATACATGTATTTTAAGCCATGCTGGAGGTTACAATTGAGGACAATTGTGTCTATTATAATTTTTTTGTTTTATTTTTATTTTCTTGTCTTTTGTTGTTTTGTGTTAACATCATGTGTATTGTGAATTGGCCGTTACTGTAATATATTTATTGGCATAACGTTTGCTAAAATGGTTAATATTAGGACTGATAATGGCTGCCATCTAATATAATTTAAATATGTTTCTCTCCTAGGCATTCAACTTCGACATGTATAATTTGAGGAACCATCTGAGATTCTGTGACCCAGGAGAACCACTTATGTCCAACCTCAAGTTCACCAGTTATGAGGAGGCAAAAGAAATTGTGGAATGCAATTGGCCATACTAACCCACTCCACTATACTGATAAACATACTACCACACTTGGCTATGCTGATAAACATACTACCACACTCAGCTATACTGATAAAGATACTACTACACTTGGCTATACTGATAAACATACTACCACACTCAGCTATACTGATAAACATACTACCACACTTGGCTATACTGATAAACATACTACCCCACTCCGCTATACTGATTAACATACTACCACACTCGGCACACTATTATATTGATAAACTTACTACCACACTCTGCTATACTGATAAACATACTACCACACTCTGTTATACTAATAAACTTACTACCACACTCGGCTACACTAATAAACATACTTCCGCAATCGGCTATAATGATTAACATACTACCACAATTGGCTATAATGATAAACATACTATCACATTTGGCTATACTGATAAACATACTGCCACAAAACAATAAAGTATGAATCAGATAAGAGGACTGCATTTCTATATCTACAAATGTTCGAGGGCTCACAAACAATGACAATACCTTTATTACCAAGGGGTCAGCCATCTTTCTTGCACAGGAGTCATTTTGAGGGCAGGTGGCAGTCAATGACCCTTACAGGCTGTACAATGTGTTGGAAGTTTACCCCTGAAGCAAGCAAACACAGACCCAAACTAGATGGATGATTGACACTACTACTGAAGCGTTAAGGAGGATCGGCATTCACTGGAAAAGTATTTCATCTTAAGATTGTGGGGGATAATGGTCCCTAGTAATTTAAAGGATTAAAAGATGAGACCAAACATAAGTACCAAACCAAACTTGAGTAATTTGACAGATGCATAGTGTTAACACTGTGTCACGGTAGCAGTGTTAACCTCAGTGTCAGTGGTAACCCTGGTGTCACGATAGCAGTGTTAGCCTTGTTGTCACAGTAGCAGTGTTAACCCCGGTGTCAGTGTTAACCCTGGTGTCACGGTAGCAGTTTTAACCCCGGTGTTACGGTAGCAGTAATTACCTCAGTGTCACGGTAGCAGTGTTAACCCCGGTGTCACGGTAGCAGTATTAACCTCAGTGTCACATTTCCAATCTGCCAAGTCATCTCCAGCTACTGACTGGCTCGTTCATCCGCTCACCTCTCTTTGTAAGTATTACCCAGGTCGTTGCTGTAAATCAGAATGTGTTCTCAGTCAACATACCTGGTAAAATAACAGTAAATAATTACACAGAGGACACGAAATGAAATTTGAGTTTTTTTACAAAGACATATTTACAAACTAGCAGGCCTTTGTGATGAAATGCTTCTTTCACTTTTTGTTTTAGATAGAATATGGTTATTATTACAAATACAAGAGTACACTAGCTGTCAACTCTTCCAGATCTTTTCAGCGATTCACCTGCAGAGTGCAGTGAAACCCCACAAATGACTATGATCCATGGCGGCGGAGTGGTTAACGTGGGGCCGCCCTAGCTTGGCTGACTTTCTTACAGGACATAAAAAGAACCGACCGAGCGCTAACAGGGGTGGAATGCAGAACATAACGGGACATACTGGAACAAATAGTGGGAATGCTGATGCTACAAAATATGTAGTGTTACCGAATGAACATGGGTGTATTCTACAATACTAAGATGTAGCCAGAAAATATTTACTTTTTAGCTAAACCTTTTACTTCAGTGTCTGCAATGATGCGGGTCGTTGATTTGAGCAGGACCGCGGCGGTAGTCCTCTGTCTTTTGGGATGCAATGTGTGGAAAGCCGTAAGCAAAACTCTGCAAGACAACGATCTGAAAGGTACTGTAGATAAAACGAATCGTTCACTTAAAAGTGAGTTTGTTGAATGTTCGTCTTACTAGCTAACGTTACTAATAGCGCGGAATAGCTGGCGATACATTGGCTTGAATCACTGTACTGAAGTCTTTACAAGATAGCTATCGTAGTTCAGTATTGAAAGGGCTTAGCTAGCTTGGATGCGTTAGATTCCCAGCTAGCTAGCTAACTAATATGACAGGTTTTTTGGCCACCAGACGTAATTAACCGTTTGTAGTTTTTCGCGTTTTATTCAACCCGGGCTTTATTTGATTTTAATTGGTTTAAAGTACTCACAACGCGTATTCAGCTCAAACTAAAACATTTAATCTCCGGTTTAATGTTACATTGCATTAACGCCGAGTCTACGGTATAATACTTTTTATGTATGTTTATTCGGATGATATGGAAACGCCACGTTCGTGTGAGTTACAGTTTTCAAAACCGTATTCAAGGAGAAGCTACAATATACAATTTTAGTATACATTTAAATCACAGACAAAGATGGTAAGCCAGATTGCTCCAGACATGATTAGACGCTAAACGGCAGCTAGCATCAGGGTCAGGTAAACACCAGTGATATACAGTCAATGTGGAAGGAATTAATATCTCTTACTATAGAGTCGTACTATCCTGGGGACCACAAAACGATTCCCATTCAAATAATATATCTGCGGCGGGAGGTCCAGCCGTCTAATCCACTGTCTCTGGTGCACATGTTCTGCTGCAGCATGAGTTTGAATCCAGCCCACCACTCAAAACAGCGCAAAACTTTTCCTTTTCACCAACTTGAAATATCTTAAATTGGGGATATTCTCCTTGTTTTGCTATTCAGGTTTTTGGCATAGGCCTAGCTACATACTGTTGAAACACAATATTCTTCTTCAGACTGAAATCAGAAGTGAATCAAATTAAAGATCCGGTCAGAGATTCAACAAATCTGTGTTTAATTGTGTTACAAACATTAGTGAAATGGCAACACGCACACACACTTTAAAAGCTGATGGAATTACTGCACAGCAGCATTTCCTATTTTATTAATTTTAAAGCTGCTTTCTATTGCTGGTCCTGTGTGCGCCTGCGCATAGACCTCGTTTTGTTAGACTATATAACACTAACGTGTTAAGCAGTTTCATGTGTCCGGTCTTCTTAGGTGTTGTCAACACTGGATGTGGTTGATTTTCTCTCGTCCCAGTGTAACCTTTAGACTCTCCCAAGGGCTCTGGCCTGGTCGATACTGTGGGCTTCCCTCTTGTAGATATCGGCCCATTTCTCATTAGGCAATTTGAAACCGTAATACAGCACAACGGGGAAGACTAATGGCAGACAGGGATAGAGGACAGTGCCAGGAGGAGTGAAGCATTTTTTGTTATTATTATAGTACTAGTAATGATGCTAATGCAGAACCACAACAGTGACAGATGTCAGGCCCTGTCTGGTTGTTAAGGTTACTGTTGGCCACACCACCCTTGGTGTGAAACAATGTAGGTGGAGCAACCAGACTATTTCTAAGAGAAATGCAGTTTCATCCTTGAAGAGGTAGATGCAGTCAACACGAGAGATCTCTTCACTTACAAGACCTTAGGTTTTGTCTGAGGGTATTTACATGTGAGGGTATTTACAGTGCCCCTCAAAAATACTCCCCCTTGGACTTTTCCACATTGTGTGACTACATGAAATAAAAATTGATTGATTGTGTTTCTGCCACAACAAAGTGAAATCAGTGATTGCATAAGTAGTTAAAGTAATAACTTTAAACATGATTCCACAAGTTGAGGAGCTTGGCAGTAAATATAAACCGGGCCTGATGTGTTGACTCTTCCGCTGCTTGTGTGCTTATGAGGCCAGAAGTGAGGACTTGTGACCTGCTTTAAAAAAATAAAATAATGTACTGTTCCATGATTTTATTTTAAGCATCTATGGTTGCAAGAAAATGTTTTAATTATCTGCAAACCTTGATGAATTTTTATCCAGTCTTAACGAGATAAACAGTGTGATTTAAGGAAGAACCCACTAAGTCAACACTTGATTAACAAACAGCATATACTGGAAAAAGTATGTTAACCATTATTTTTTGTAACTTGTGGAACCTTATTTTGCAGCAAAAACCTTTTAGTAGTAGCTTATTCCTCCAGAACAGTTTGAATTATTTTGCATCCTTAGGATATGTAGCATGACCGGCTTGCTTCAGGTCTTGCTATGAAATGTAAAACTATTTGAAGTCAGAACTAACTTGGCCAATTCAAGATGCAAATGAATTGTCTTCTAGTTGAGCCATTCAATTGTAGATTTGCTTTGTTGTTTAGGGTGATTTTCATACTGTATGACCCAACCTCTTAAGCTTGATGGCAGACTTACCTGGTTTGTCTCCTGTAGAATTTTCTGATGCTAGATTGAACTCATTGTTCCCTCAATAATTTCAGCAAAGCAGCCCCAGACCTACGGGCTTGTTTACATTGCAAGAGAGAGAATGGAACTCTAGATACACTTCTTAGCTTGCATGATAATTTCCATAGCGTTTGAATTTACACAACGGCATGTTGGAGACGTACCACGCAGGGTTGTGGCGGTCAGTCACGGGAAACTGGAATGATATGCCTGCCAAGGCACTGATGAAATTAAATTGTGAGAATTCTTCTAGAAGAGATACTGTGATTCTGTTCCAAAAAGAAAAAAAAAAAAACTTTCTCATTGAGCTAGTTATTCCACTTCTAAATACAATTTGTACACTTACTTTTTTCCATTTGAATACGCTATGTCTGATTTTGAAGAGCTCAAGATCTGAGGAGGTGAGATAATAACCTAAACACAAATCTGCCACTCACCTTTTGCATACTTTCTGTCTCATACAGACCCTACCGCCGTGGCTGCTGTTGCATGAGCTAACTGGTGATGCCTTCATCCACCATTTATTGTGCACAAAGACACACACACACACACACAACTGGCTCTCGGTTGACTAGTGTGTCTGTGTACACCATATGGACACAGACAAAATAGTAAACAGAGAGACAGTTACATAAAGATTAGCTGGTTTCAAATTGCTGTTAAAACATGGCCTTGCTGTTTGACACAGATTTTTGAGTCTCTGTTTTGATAAATACAGTTAGAGGGGCCCTGTCCTGTTTGAGGATGATGTCACCAGAGATTTATTGGATCTGAATCAGGGGGAATGCTTGCGTGCGTATCTCTCATGGGAGCTCTTCAGAGTGGGCACAGATGGTACCCCCAACGAATGATTGAAACATTGGAATAGGAAGTGATGTAATGCCTCAGAATGCCTTCCTGAATGCTTCTGTACTGGAGGAACCCCATGGTAACAGTTGAAGCATTTCCAAGCCGACAAAGTAAAGAAAAAAAAAAGTTTTTCTGTTAAACCTAATTCCTCCAGGGTCGTACAAAAAAACAGCTGTTCCCCCAACTTTTGACCACACCCTCCGAGTGTGCCTTAGGGGGTGGAATATGCAAAAACAAGACAAGAAAAACGCATGTAACACGCCAGGGACAGTAATGGAACCCACCCAATCCTCTCTGTTATAATACCCTATTACTACACCATATATTCTGTATCGGTCTGATGCTGTGTTGGTCAGTGTATCTGCCACATCGACCCATAAACCATCTGGCACAGGGAGAGAACGTGAAGAAAGGGCTACGGGGTGTGGTGGGAGGGCATGTTTTTGGGTTGAGGGACCCTGTGTGTGTGTGTGTGTGTGTGTGTATTTAAAGGTAAACGATGGGTATGTGCATGTACAGAAGGGGGAGGTGTAGGCCTTTCAGCCTTAATTAAGGGGTCACCAGGGGTCAGCCAATGATCCAACAAGACTCCTGTGGTTACGGATTTGTGTCTTTCACGAAACATAATTTGATACATTTTGGAGGACAGTTGTAGTCAAAACATTTTAATTTCATGTTGGAACACAACGTTTGTGTCCAAGGAGGTGAATACTTTTGGAGCCAGACACGGCAAGGCTTCCAACTTTGACATTACCATACATTACCGCGGTTTATCCCTTTATTGGCCGAAAAGTAAAAACCACAATGCACAACATAATTTGTATGTATTTGTTTGAAATGACAGCAGCAGTAGGCTTCAGAACTGTCTTAGAACTACACATCGTACATTGGTTTGCTTGAATGCTTCGGGTTGTCTTCTGGAGGACCTATTTTCGGGCCTGCTTTTAATCCTTGACTGATTTCCTGATGGGGTGTCCACAAGTGTCCTGGTATTCCTTAGAATTCATGGTCTGTTGATGGTGTACTGTTGACTAAACCCCAATCAGGAAAGGCACCCCAGATCTTGACATTCCCACCACCATGTTTGACCGTTGGGTAGGTTATTTTGGTGGTAGACAGGGGTGTTTTTTTGTGGTTTGTAACCAAAGAATGCAACTTGAGGTTCATTTTTAGTTTAATGTTTCAATTACACGTATGATTTCCTCTATAGCAACATATGGAATTGGTAAATATAAACCTGTTATGTCAGATTAAAAAAGACTTCTGATTACATAAAGATTTAATGGTTGACACAAAAGAAGCCTGCAACTGCACAAGCAATTCACTTCTAAGCAGCGCTGTATAATCTGCCGGTCTAGACTTCTATTTATGGTACCAAGTCACCCGTAAGCACTTAGCCAAGCTTCTTTGTGAAGCAAGGTGTGTGTGTGTGTGTGCGTATATATATATATATAGTCGGAGGGATTTAAAATGTCAGGACAAAAACGTATGTCTTTCCTTGTTGTTTTACTATCCCCTTCTCTCCCTGCACATCCTTCCAAACCCTCTTCCTTCCTCTTCATCACTTGCTGTCTCTCCATCCACATTGTTGTCACATATTAGGACTCCACAATGGTGCCTTACCCCTAAATGGTAAAGGTAGATGTCTAAAGTTAAATGTAACATCGCACAGGATATATTTTACAGGATGAAGATGCAGCATATCACAATATTTAAAGAGAGACAGGGTGTATGATACGTGCCGAGTCCATATTCATTGTCTCTCATAGTCCGTAGTCTATGAGCGTTCAGAATTTACAACACCTTGTTTATAAGAGCCTGTAAATGAAAGTTTTTAGTAAATTTTATTTACTGGTAATCTGATTAACCTTTTAATGTAAATATATAGTTTAATCATATTATCTCTGTAGAAGTTGAAAGCAGTGGTTAGCAAAGGGTGGCAGAACATGTAAAGTTACCAAGTTGGGTCGTGGAGTCCTGGGGAGCATAGTGTGTAAAAGTGTTCTAAACCTCCACAAGAATTAACATCAGCACTAAAACTGTGCACCAGGAGCTTCATGTCATGGGGTTTCCATGGTTGAGCAGCTGTTTGCAAGCCTTACATTGCCAAGCCCAATGCCAAGGGCTTCCATATTTGTGGGAACTGTTTGGGGAAGGCCCTTCTCTGTACCCACATGACGGTGCCACAGTGCACAAAGCATTGCCCTTTCTTCTTCTGAAAGAGTGGGCACAAATTTCACCAAAATCTTTTAGAATGCTTTTCCAGAAGAGTGAAAGCTGGTATAGCTTCAATGGGGGGACACACTCAATATTAATGCCTATGGATTTAGAATGCGATGTCATACAAGCTCCTGTAGGTGTCCCAATACTTTTGCCCATATAGTGTACTATCTAACCCATAAGAAATACTCAGTGTCTATTTATGGCCACCTGAGTATTTAAAAAGTTCAAAAAAGGTAACCATAACAGATAACAAAGTGAAGTTCCTTCATGAAATAATAGCACTGGATCATTGAGGTCTATAACAAAACATAATGACTAATGTGTCTTTTTACTCTCTGTGTGTGTTTGAGTGGTAAGCTTTAAAATGCTATGCTGTCCAGCAGAGTTAATGGTTTAATGGAGGTGCAGTATTCCATCATTTCCAGGAAAGTGTCTGTGAAAATAACATCTTTCAACGGAGATGTGCTACGTCAAATATTTCCTTTGTCAAACATCAAGAGACAAGGGCCCATTGTTTTGCTGGGACTTTTGGCTGGTTACAAGGAAATTTTGTTGGCTGTTAACTACATTTGCGAAACCTGAGTACACAATTTTGTGTGTGTGTCCCATTGGTTAACCCAGTCTCACTCTGTGTTTAGAGGTGACTTTGAAGGTTCACTTGAGTGATGCCGGCACCCACCAGCCCCTGGGCGGAGCCACCATCGAGCTCTTCGCCAACCACACCCCCATAATCACAGAGGTCTCCCCTGCTGACGGCAACGCTTACCTGCGCTTCCCCTACCGCATTGGAACTCTGCTGGTTGTCACAGCAACCAGACCGGGCTATGTGCCAAACTCCGCCCCCTGGAGACCCACCAGTCTGCCTGGTAGGTCAGAGTCGGGGAATTGTCCAAAGAGTACTGTCCAATGAGGAGAGATGTTAGCCATTCCAGTTCCATTCCAGTTCCGTAATTACTTCATTTTAGTAAGGCAGTGGGCTAAGGCCAAGTGTGTGTGGAGGGTGTGTGTGGAACGAGTGCCTAATGGATTAGCACGCTAATCAGCACTAGACAATGGAGGGGTGACGGAGGAAAGTAAGACAGAGAGAAAGTGACAGGAGAGCAGAAAGAGGAGAGAACTTTGGTTTGATAGTCACAGAATATAGAAAAGGATTACTAGTTATTCAAAGAGAAGGTCATACAAAAAAAGCGTTTTAGCTGAAACCACAATGCTTTGTTTTGAAGATGCTCTGTTTTATGAGACAGCAGATTTTCCAGTGTGGTTGAACGCAGTGACCAGATGAATGACTGTGTGTGTTGCAGTGTTCTCCTCCCTCAGTCTGGAGCTGCTGCCGGAGAGAGCGGCCACTCTCATGGTGTATGAAGACCTAGTAGAGATTACTTCTGGACCCCAAGGTAAATGTATCCCGGCTTAGCCTGGGGGGTGTTCTCACAGTGACATCATACATGAATAATGAAAGATGTCTACCCCATTTTATCTGTTATTATTATATGACCCTCACACACACATGCATACATGCTACACACATACATACACACTTGTGACCCAACCTGGTCAGATAAATGTATTACACAGCATGTGTCCTCTGTATAAATTAGAGTTTATCTGATTACATTGGTCTTCTTTGCTGTGTGTGTGTGTGTGTGTGTGTTAAATAACACATTGTGTGGGTGTTTTTGATCAGTGTTTTATTGCACAGTGTGTGTGTGAGAGACAGGTCTTTTGCTTTCAGAGTGAGGTGCTGCTGGTGATTTTATGCATATTGCTGATGAGATAGTGTGTCTGTCTTCTTGGGGGAGACCTTAAGTCTAGTTCAGTCCACACTCACCCAGTGTTTGGAACCTGGAAGACCAAAGAGAACGAGAGAGCATGAAAGGAGAAGGCGGAAAGAGAGTGGCAGGCTGGAAGGGGGAGGGGAGGCATTTGGGGAGGAGGAGAAGGGACCCTTAGGAGATCAGGAAGGAGGGGCTCATTTGGATGTCTACAGGAGACCACCAGACCACGTGTATGGAGACCACCAGAACATGTTTAGGGTGTTACATTTTATTACTCCAGTTATGTTAATGCGATTATACCTCATAACAGCTCCAACGCTTTGGATCAATACCAGGCCAGGTTTACTGCAGCCAGAGGAAACACAGACCTAGAGAACACACATAGCTAGAGGTCACACAGAGCTGGAGGTCACACAGAGCTGGAGGTCACACAGAGCTGGAGGACACACAGAGCTAGAGGACACACAGAGCTGGAGAACACACAGAGCTGGAGGACACACAGAGCTGGAGGACACACAGAGCTGGAGGACACACAGAGCTGGAGGACACACAGAGCTGGAGGACACACAGAGCTGGAGGACACAGAGCTGGAGGACACACAGAGCTAGAGAACACACACACACACACGGCTGCAGTGGTGTCTCATGGTCCAGGAATGCACACTCACCACAGTGGAAACACTGTGACATCACTGTGTGCTGAGCCCCACTACACCCACTTCAGTTTTACACACACACACGCAATAGTTCTACACGTTTAACTCCATTTTTTGGGAGACAATGAAACAGAGAGAGGGATGGACAAATGGAGGGAGTGAGAGTGAAGGGGGAGAGGGGGTGAGCAGGAGAAAAAGAGAGAGTGAGAGCATGAAGAGGTGGCAGTGACAGATGGGAGGATCGAGGGAAGGAAAACCAACAGAGGGGAGGTGTTGGCGTAATGGGAGTCAAGGGAGGAGATCTGGGGAGTGGGAGGATAAAAGACCGGTGTCCATACAGTGTTCATCACACTGAATGGCCCATTTTCCGCACCTATCACTCCTATGTTCCACTGGCACTTTGCGTTTGCTAGAAGTTTATCATTTTAAAAGGTATATTGATTATTTGAAAACCCCTTTTGCAATTATGTTAGCACAGCTGGAAACTGTGATGTTGATTAAAGAAACCATAAAACAGTCCTTCTTAAGGCTGGTTGAGTATCTGGAGCATCATCAGTTGCAGCCAACGGTCAAGCATAGTGTAGGCAATGTGATGGTCTGGGGGTGCTTTGGTGGTGGTGAAGTGGGTGACTTGGACAGAGTTGGAGGAATCTTGAAGAAGGAAGGCTATCACTCCATTTTGTAATGCCAATACCCTGTGGACAGTGCTTGAGCACAGCAGCTCCAAACTATGCAATAACTATTTAGGGATGAAGCAGTCTGCTTCCTGTCTCTGTCTCTCCCCTCCCCTGTCTCTCTCCTCTCATTTCTCTCCCCCCCTGTCTTTCCTCCCCAGGGTCAAGAGGTCAATCCTGGGTTCAGTTCCAGCGTCGAGCCCTGAGCCTGCCTCCCAACACGTCCTACAGCAACCTTACGGCCCTGCTGACCGTGGCCAGTAACCCCAGCTACATCCAGCACTTCCCCTACCTGCTGGGCCTGGGGGGCAACGGAACAGGTACGCCCGGCTCAGACCACGCCTGGGTTGAACCCGACCACATGTATCATCTGAAAGAATTGGGTGCGCAGTTGTAGTAAGAGGGGGGTGAAGGGAGGGGCTTGTCAGAGGCTTCAATAAGGACATACTATCCAGAAGAGGCCCCATGTAACACAATTACCCCTGTGTGCTCTCCAGACCTGTGTCTGTCTTCCACTACGTAAGGTCGCCCCACCCCCACCAACACAAAAAGACCTCCACCCCCACCAACACCAAAAGACCTCCACCCCCACCAACACCAAAAGACCTCCACCCCCACCAAGACAAAAAGACCTCCACCCCCACCAACACCAAAAGACCTCCACCCCCACCAACACCAAAAGACCTCCACCCCCACCAACACCAAAAGACCTCCACCCCCACCAACACAAAAAGACCTCCACCCCCACCAATGACAAAAAGACCTCCACCCCCACCAAGACAATGACCTCCGCCCAAACCACTTCCAGGCTCTTGTCACTCATCCCTGTTTTTTCCCTCCATGCTTCCTCTCCCCTCACCTTCTTTTCCTCTCTGCTCTCATTGACTCTCCTCTTTCACCCCTACCATGTCTCCCCTCCCCTCTCCTGACTTCTCTGTTCACACTCCTCCGCACCTCTCTAACAGGAAGTGAGCGGAGGTTTGAGCTAACTCCAGTGGCAGCCATCTCTATTCACCTATTGGCCAGTGAGGGGGTGGAGCTTCAGGTGAATGGGCCAATCAGCATCTCCTTCCTTTTGCCAGCCAACAGCGGCCTCAAGGAAAAACAGCACATCCCAGCCTGGAGGTTTGACCCCCGTCTGGGTGAGCACACACACCCCTGGACACACACCCTTGTGGACACAAACATACCCATGGACACTCACAAACCCTTATGGAGACACACACAACCCTTGACACACACATACCCATGGACACGCACACACCCTTATAGACAAACTCAGCCTAGTGCACACACTCAAACCCTCATGGAGATACACACACCCATGGACATGCACACACACACACCCTAATGCACACACTCAGTCCCTCATGGAGATGCACACACCCCTGGACACACACACAAACCCCTGGACACACACACACACACACATAGCTTTTCAGTGTCTTCCTTTCTGCACAGTGAGCAGATTTCCTGTGTTTGGTCCCAGAGTTCCTCCCCTCTGAACAACAAATCCACATGATAAGGTGTGTGTGTGTGTGTCGCTCTTCCCTCTTTTTTATCAGTGGGATCTGTGGTTCCTGATATTATCTCAAATGTTTGCATCAGATATGCCCCCCCCCTTCTCCAACCAAACACACACACAGTGTGGCAGGATTTTAAATGGATTCATTCAAAATCAAAACACAAAAACATTCTGTTCCCGGTCACATCCTACATCCCAAAACTGGCTGAAGTAAACATCCTAATCTTTGGGAGAAATCCCTTCCTCCCTCCCTCCCTCCCTGGCTACAGTTCTAACAGTTCTTGTTCGATCTTTGGCTCAGCCAGTATTGCATGGTGGTAATTTGGGGGTCAGCCTGTG
Organism: Novumbra hubbsi; assembly: GCA_016801125.1. Classification (NCBI taxonomy): domain Eukaryota; kingdom Metazoa; phylum Chordata; class Actinopteri; order Esociformes; family Umbridae; genus Novumbra; species Novumbra hubbsi. The sequence goes on along the minus strand of JACXGK010002440.1, from coordinate 41,299 downwards.
TCCTGTGCCAGTCAGTGTGACCAACCCAACGTGACCTGCTGAAGGAGACCATTCACTAGCCAAATTAGCTGATTAGGACTGGGGCTGTACGGACACAAAGACACACACACGCAGGCGCTGTAGGGGTTAATATTTCCCAGCCACCTCTAGTCCTCTGTGTTTTAGTCCACTGGTTTCTTAGCAACCCCCAAATACACAACCCAACAGGCAAATGCATTAATTGAGTTTCTTCACTGTGCAGCAATAGTGTCATTTTTGGTGTGTTTTTGTGTGCGTGTCTGTGTGTGAGGGAGTTGAGATTTCTCCCACAGTATTTCTGGTTGATAATTCCTTCTCCCCACAAAGGCGCCAATGTTAGAAGGTACTGTTTTTTACTTGGCCTGCATAGAGACAGTCGAGAGAGCATATACACATAAAGGATCAGACAAACACTAAAACCGGTTATGCAGGTGTAACTGACTGCGTTTATTTTGTTTTGTCATGTTTTGAAGCATTGAACTCAACAATGTCAAGCTATGCAGGAACACAACCTGTTTACCTTGGTGTGTGTGTGTTTCTGACTTAGTTTTATAAAAGGGATGGAATTATCCCCCAACTGTGGATTCATTTGTACATTTGACTAATATGTCCTTTTTTCAGTCCCCAACTTGAAAGGGCATTTTTTAGGGAAAAAGTCACAGTAAGAGGTTAGAATTAGGGTTAGACATTACCGGTTGTAGTTAGGCATTAGGGCTAGGTTAAGTTCAGACATACATAATAGGTTATTGAGCGCCGGTTAGGTTTAGGATTAGGACAAAGTATGTTTACAAGGCTGGTTAATGTCCTGTTTGTCCAGTACATAAGGCCACCATTACCTTTTGCTTCAACACAAACTAGTCTGTGTGGGTTGACAGATCCACATTATACCTGTGTCCAGTGTCTTTGATCCAGACACAATGAACTACAGAGAATACCAGCCGTCTAAACAGTTCTCTGTAAGGAAGTTCTTACTGACGCACATAAAAGACTAGTACAGGGTATTGACTTCATGACCGTGACAAAGACAGACAGATGAAAGGACAGACTGTCTGTCTGTGCCCTGTCTCTGTCTGTCTGTCTGTCCGTGTGTCCTAAATGACAACCTGTTTCCGACACAGTGCACTTTGTTTATAACAGAGGACTGTATGTCCAGGTCAAAATGAGGGCACTACATAGGGGGCATAGGGGTGCAGTTAGGAAAGCACAGTGTCAATATAGCGACTGTAGAAGGCCACCTAGTAAGAGTTGACTCCTGAAGGGCAGTGCTGTGTTACTGCTTGGCTGTACTTGTCCATGGGGATCGATGAGAAAGGTGTGTGTGTGTGTGTGTGCGCGTGTGTCACAAAAAAGCTGAGTCACAGGCATCTCTGTCCTTGTCTCTGGTTTCCCACCCCTCCCTCCCGGTTCTTTCATTCTAACTGGATTACATCTATAACAGACGGAGGATCCCCAGCTGATCCCACTGTTGCACTGTCAGCCCACCGAGATCAGGCTATATGCCACACGTCTACAGTACCGGGGTTTCCCTGCATTTGACCATGTTCTACATTGTAGTGACAGTGAAGGGATCAAAAATGCCTGGAAGGTGCCATGTTTAAACATTTGTGGTCACAACATGATTCAATATTGGGTTTTTTGATAGTTTTCATGTCTTCACTAATATTCTACAATGTGGAAAATATGACAAAATGCCCTTGAATGAGTGGGTGTGTCCAAACTACTGCCTGGTTCTGTTTGGGACAGAATGCCTGACCTCAGTCCAATAATCTGCATAATATCTGCGTTATGTTGATTCCAGAGCCAATGGCTCCTGGTCAGATCGCTTACATGACTTTGTTACTTACTGTCCCTGTGTGACAGCTGCCCCCCTGTGGTTGACTGGAGAACTGGAGCAGTGCTATGTGCTTTATATCTAAGCGCATGTGTGTTTGTGTATGTGTAGGGGCCTGGTTGAAGAGCAGCATGGGCTATGTACAGAGGGAGGGTGACCATCTCAGCCTGACATACTACGCCCCTCAGTTGGGGTACTGGGTGGCCGCTATGTCCCCGCTAGATACAGGTACCAACACACACCTGACACACCGCTATTTCCCGCTAGATACAGGTACCAACACACGCGACACACCGCTATGTCCCCGCTAGATACAGGTACCAACACACACCTGACACACCGCTATTTCCCGCTAGATACAGGTACCAACACACCTGACACACCGCTTTGTCCCGCTAGATACAGGTACAAACACACGCGACACACCGCTATGTCCCCGGCTAGATACAGGTACCAACACACACCTGACACACCGCTATGTCCCGCTAGATACAGGTACCAACACACCTGACACACCGCTATGTCCCGCTAGATACAGGTACCAACACACCTGACACACCGCTATTTCCCGCTAGATACAGGTAACAACACACCTGACACACCGCTATGTCCCGCTAGATACAGGTACCAACACACCTGACACACCGCTATGTCCCGCTAGATACAGGTACCAACACACCTGACACACCGCTATTTCCCGCTAGATACAGGTACCAACACACACCTGACACACCGCTATGTCCCCGCTAGATACAGGTACCAACACACCTGACACACCGCTATGTCCCGCTAGATACAGGTACCAACACACACCTGACACACCGCTATTTCCCGCTAGATACAGGTACCAACACACACCTGACACACCGCTATGTCCCGCTAGATACAGGTACCAACACACCTGACACACCGCTATGTCCCGCTAGATACAGGTACCAACACACACCTGACACACCGCTATGTCCCGCTAGATACAGGTACCAACACACCTGACACACCGCTATGTCCCGCTAGATACAGGTAATGTTTAGTCAGGACAACTTTAAAATTAGAACTAAAATCCTTGAGCTGTCCATGTGTTATTGTTCTGTTTATTATGGGTCATTGTGTACCCCAGGAAAAATGATGTGCCCTCTGATCGCAGAATATACAATATGTGTTCCTGCAGGTCCAGTGGTTGCTAAGGACATCACCATGTACCACACAGTCTTCCTATTGGCCATACTGGGCGGCATGGCTCTTATCCTCCTCTGCCTGCTCTGTCTGCTCCTTTACTACTGCAGGTTAGTCCTGTCTGTCCCTTTACTACTGCAGGTTAGTCCTGTCTGTCCCTTTACTACTGCAGGTTAGTCCTGTCTGTCCCTTTACTACTGCAGGTTAGTCCTGTCTGTCCCTTTACTACTGCAGGTTAGTCCTGTCTGTCCCTTTACTACTGCAGGTTAGTCCTGTCTGTCCCTT
>JACXGK010002440.1:7131-37892 GCA_016801125.1 Novumbra hubbsi | reverse complement strand
AGTCCTGTCTGTCTGTCCGTCTGTCTGTCCGGCAGTTTGTCCGTCTGTCCGGCAGTTTGTCCGTCTGTCCGGCAGTTTGTCTGTCTGTCTGTCCGGCAGGTTGGCTGTCTGTCTGTCCGGCAGGTTGGCTGTCTGGCAGACCCTTGTGAGTTTCTTATCATAACTATCACTTCCTATGCCTCTACAGGCGTCGATGTGTGAAGCCTCGACTGTCCCACCGGAAGCTGACTCTATCGGCTGGTCTGGAGGGTAGTAAGAGAGACCAGGCCACCTCCATGTCCCATCTCAACCTCATCAGCACCGAGGTCAGCTGACAATCAGAGACAATGGCACTCTTCACACAAACATGCTAATTCCCATTGGCACTGTAGCACCGCTGTAAACAGTTTTTATTTTATTTCGGTTTTTCATCTTTGTTTTAGTTTATATTCATTGTCTGTAAACAATAATACAATGTTTTTAACCTAATATTTTTGACATGAGGTGTCTTAGACATGCACTTAAGGGAACACCTAAATCAAGTATCTGGTCTCGATGAACGAAATGTATTAATATACATTGTACAGTTAGTTGAGAACAAAATGACGTAACGCCGTTCAATGGAAAACAAAATCACCAACTGATTCAGGGCTGTATTGAAACTCACACAGAATGTCAAAGTGAACAATTGAAGTTTCAGCTTGTGTGAATTTCATCCAGGCAATTCATGTGACTCAGTAGTGTGTAGGACCCCCACGTGCCTGTATACACTCCCGACAATGTCTGGGCTCCTGATGACAGCAGACTCCACCCAGGTCAGGATCAGGGCGTCAGGGAGCTCCTGCACTGTCTGTGGCGCTTACTTGGTGGTTTTAGATGCACAGATAAATAACGTCCCAGAGGTTCTCAACTGGATTCAGGTCTGTGGAACGTGAGGGCCAGTCAATGGCATCGATGCCTTTGTCATCCAAGAACTGCCTACACACTCTGGACACATGAGGCTGGGCATCAGCACCGGGAGGATCCCAGGGCCCACTGCACCAGGAGGATTTCACCTAACAGCAGTCAGGGTATCGTAGGCTAGCATGTGAAGGTCTGTGCGACCCTGTTAATGCCCTTCTACGGCCCGGTCCAGCTCTCCTCATGTATCTGCTGTCTCCTGGTATCTCCTCCATGCTCTCCAGGTACCACCTCAAGCTACCAGTAGTGACAAAGACACAAGATGCAAAACTAGAGAAGAATCAGTCAGGAAGGATGAGGAGAGAGCAATTGTCTGTGGCCACCACCTGCAAAACCATTCCCTTTGTTGGAGTTGTCTTGCTGTTGTCTCTCCAGTGCACCGGTTGTCACTTTCATTTTAACCAAAACGGGTGACATTGGTTTAGAATCGCTTATGCTTCCTAACTGGACAGATTAATTGACTTTGTGGTATACTGTAATGATTACGTGTTCCCGTTTTTGAGAAGTGTAATATTGGAAATAGTGTAAAGCAAATTGTGGAAACTCTAAAATCTTTGTACATTTTTCAGGTTCATCTGGAACTTGTCTCTACCACAACAGAACCTGACATGACCACTCCCATGCTTAAACCCTCCGCCTACGATCACCATGACCTGGTCTCCCATGGAAACCACAGTCGCACGTCGCTAGGCAACCACAGCCAAAGTCATCACGGTTCATCACTGTGCAACTTGACACCACGCAGCAGAGACTACCGTCAGTCCGTGGAGGTGTTCCCGTTAAAGTCAGCCCTCTCTACGGGGACCGACATTGGCTACCGCCAATCATATACCTCTGTCTGCTCATCCACCAATCAGATCCCAGACAGACTTTTGTCAAATCAGGTGCAGGCATTGGCCGGTGAGCTGAGTGGCGAGGGTGGAGCTAGCGTGCGTGAGGACACCTCCCCCTGCTCCCCTCCTGTCTCCCCCGGGAGAGGGGAGGGGTGTGAGCGCAGGCCGCCGGACTACCTCCTGTCCCGGTCAGTGGACCACCTGGAGCGCCCCCCAGGCTCCCTGCCCCTGTCGCTCCCCAGGCCGGGTCAGCTGCTGTGCTGTGGCTCGGTGGACCTGCTGAGCGGTGGGGACAGTTACCCCAGGAGGATCCGGCCCACCCTGGTCATCCCAGCCCACTACATGCGCCTCCCGGGGGAGCACCCTCTGTGTGGCCAGGCCCTGCTCCTGCAGACTGACCAGCAGAGTGACCTGGAGACCATCCAGGCTGAGCTCAACGCCTCGCACTCCCAGCAGCTCCTGGGGCAAACGCACATCACAGCCTCCGCCAACATGAGACAAGGGGAGGGGCATGAGGACTGGAGCAGCCTATCAGAGTCCCTGTCCATCCCAACAGCCCTTGGGGAGGCAGGGCTCATGCAAATGAATGGGGAGGACACGTTAATGGCCGAGAGGAAACTGATGGAGCTGCGTGGAGGGAAGCCCCTCCCACACCCGCGGGCCTGGTTCGTCTCATTGGACGGCCAATCCAACGCCATCAGACACTCCTACATAGACTTGCAACGTGCTGGACAAACCAAGGGGAACCCAGGGGGAGCAGGTAGCCACGGTAACAACAGTGGTGGTAGACATGGCAACGGAAACGACACAAGTCTGGATTCTGGCGTGGACCTGAACGAGCCCAGAGTGGGAAGGAGGGGGAGGGAGGTAGAGAGGAAGGGAGGAGAGAGGGGAAGAGACAAGGACAGAGAAAGGGTCAGGACGAAAAGTGGCCCTCCTGTCATGGCCTACAACCAGCTGGTATATGTGGATGACCTGGAAGGTGCAGACAGTGAGTACCAGGAGATCCCTAGGGGTAGTCCCCAGGAGATCCCTGAGGGTAGTCCCCAGGAGATCTCTGAGGGTAGTCCCCAGGTTAGCCCAGTGGGACCTGTGGTGCAGAACACACACGGATATCCAGGACCACACGAGGACAGAGTGGAGGAGCATGGAGGAGAGGGAATGATACAGAAAGAGGCTCCGTCGCCTCTCTCCTCTCCCTCCTCCCCATCTCCCCTCCCAGATCCAGGAGGGGTGTTCAGGACTGAGCATGGCCAGAATGCCTTACTGGCTGTTGCACCTGATGATGATGATGGTGAGGGGGAGAAGAAAAGCCCCTGGCAGAAAAGGGAGGAACGCCCCCTTCTGGCTGCATTCAACCTTAAATAACCCTTGACTCTTGAGCTGTGACGTACTCTACCAACCTTCACCCAGGAGGACATGACGTATCTGCCAGTTTAAGATGTTCAGGAACACCTGAACTGGGAGCTAAGTTGATGGAAATAACTAGACTGTTTGCTCCATGCATTCGGATCTCTTTGATGACATGTCAAATTCTATTGTATTTTATTGTAACACCACTATACGAACAGACCACTGACTAGACATGTCATAGAGACTTTAACCGAGTGATACAGATATACTAACAGCAAACAAAACAAATTATAGTAATGTTATGCACAACTGCTATGCCTTGGGTAAATGACTTGTGTCAGAAAAGTGGGGATGGAGACTTAATAGTTATCAGCAGCTGCCTCTCCTCAGTCCTATCTGCTTGGGTTCATCTATCTAACAAGCATCAGACAAGTAAAAGCAATATGGAGGATGTCTACCAGCAGGTCTAGGTAGGACAGGATTGTAGTGTTTAAGGTCTACAACCAGGAAGTTGGAAGAGAGAACGGAATCATCTCCAATGTACTCTAAAGCTGTATACTTCAGGTAGAAGTGGCTCCTCAGTCTTTTCCCCCCCAGAAGTCTTCAAGGTTTCCACTTTCGTCCCGGTCGATGTGTGGTTGGGGAACCTCAACCTCCACCCACTGTTGGTGGGTCAGATAATACATGGGCTACACCACCCTGTGTGGGTGACGGTGGACGTTACAGTACAGTGCCTGTATGAGGATTTTATATGAAGGTTTTTTCGTTGTTGAACCCTCGACTGCGGCATACTCTGCTCTGAATGGCTATGCATCACTTTTCTACAGCTGCTTGAGATGGTTTTTTTATTTTAGGTATATCAGGTTTTATTTGCCAAACTATTTTACACGAGTTTAGGATATTTTTTTCCCTTTGCTTGTAAACACATACACACCCAAGCCTTTTCTCTGAAACCAAACTGCATTCTGTTGTTTTGAATCCACTATAATTTACTTGTTTTTGTTCCAAGTGCCTTTTCTACAAGCTGGGATCATAGACATCGATCAGTTAAACTATTTATTCATCCTGTTCCTTCCACTACCTCATCCCTCTGCCCCTGCTATTTTTGGCAGACAGTGCCCCAACTTCTCAGTCCCAAATGCAGGATTCTGTGTGGCCATAGATATATTATGTGTAGATCTGCCTCTGTGGTTCAGCCAGTTGTTTTGTTTGTTCGTGAGTACGTCTGTCTGTAGTTCTGCCGTACTGAGCGAGCATGTGCCTATGTGAGCATATATTAATGTGCGTAAAGACAATACACTTCAAGTTGTGCGAGTGTGTGTGTGTGTGTGTGTGAGGCAGCATGTGACATTTCTGAGGCATATTACAGTATATTACCTCTGAGTGTTGATGTGTGAGCTAGTGGTGTGAATGGTCCCTTTTCCTCTGTACCCTATTGTAACCCAAAGTGCTGTATTTAACGGTACCCTCCATTCTTAATGTTTTAACTGGTTGCTTTGTATTATAATTTACGCTTATTATTTGGAAATAAAGAGACAAACTGCATCTTCTGTGGATTTTATTTAAGTACTGGCCAATAGACTATGGAGCAAGTTACCCACACAAAACTATGTTTGCCATACTACCTGTTTTTGCTGCAGTTCTACAGTTGAAAGCCTTCAAGTTGGAATGGATTCAGCACAGGGCTTCTGCCCATAACATCTTTGTCTATAGAGAGATGGAAAGAGGGGTGAAAGATTGTATGAGAAGATATTTTTGAATGGTTGGTATTTTTAATGAGTTGGTATTAAGTAGGGCTGATTCTGATTAAAATCTGTAATTGTCGCATGCTGATTTATTGTTTTTTGTATATATCTTATGCATGTAAAAGGGGTATTTGTGTTCTACAGCAAAAGTCACATAGAAAAGACTAGTAATGCTATATTTTCACTTATGATCAAACACTTTACTGCCCGTAGTGTCATTTGTTTAACAAAATGAGTAAAAACGGTCAATGGGAAACCAAAATCACCAACCGATTGAGGGCTGGATTATGCACCCAACAGTGTCTGGGCATGCTCTTGATGAGACTGCAGCTAGTATCCCGGGGTATTTCCCAGACCTGGATCAGGGCTTTAAACCGTGAACATGGGCTGTATCACCATGCCAGGGGGACATCATTTATGCAAAATCAGCTCTGAAAGCTGCTTTATTATATGGTCCGGCTGCTTTGTGTTGCTCTTAAATGTATGTGTTGTTTTCTCAGGCAGGAGTGTAATTGAAAACTGACATATCAGTGTAGCATCCTGGAGAACAACAAACTCCTTTGACGTTTTAAGTATGCTAGGTCCGTTTTGCAAGCGAAATGTCAACCGCTAGGGCGCGTTCCCACTGAAATATTGTGGACGTCCTCCATTTAAAAGAATGACATCCGGCGCAACGCAAGGATTCGAAAAATTTCATGGAAACGAGGTGTTACTATTCGGCCACGAGATGGCGCCGTTTTCGACCATATACTCTTTGTTTTTCCTCCTTCCCGGTCTCCTGTATCAGACGGTAGCAAGCGCACAGTAGACAGCTAGTGTTTCATCCATGATGGCGGAGGATAGCGAGTCTGCAGCCAGTCAGCAGAGCCTGGAGCTGGACGATCAGGACACCTGCGGAATAGATGGTGATAACGAGGAGGAGAATGAACACATGCAAGGGTGAGGCTCAGCTCTAACCTCCAGACACAAAACGCAGCAGTCCGGTGCAGCACACCTTTTCTACGCTCGGATTGCTAGTTAGTTGTTGTGTAGGGGGATGGATGAGATTCTTCAGATGATGAACTTGCGCAAACAGCTAGCATTAGCTAGCTAGCTCCTAGTTTATTTACGACCAAGGCCTATAGATGCCATGATAGCTTACATTATTACATAATGTTTGATGTGATGTGGCGCTGTTATTATAATCAAATTGGTTTGTTGTTGGATTTGATTGTAGCTATATGAATGGCAATGACATCTACTGTAGTTAGATTGCTTTTCGTTTGAATGAATGAGACTTGGCGTTTGCTAACGTTCGCTTGCAAGGCATTATTTGTAATTATTGCTACTTGCAAGCTATCTATCCATTTACCTTTTTTGTATGCATGTACATAGTCTTTATTGTAGGGTTGGCTTTTTTATTTTACCAAAACGTTTTGTAAATTGAGGAAATAAGATAAACGCTTTTTTTCCTTCATGCTTTTGTTTCATGGTATTGGCGCATATACTAGCTAACTGCACTGCAGCGCATATCCTTGGCTGTGGGTTACTTCTCTGACGTTACAGATGCCATATATGACAATCAGTACGCTAACCTTGTTGTCAGGCAGAGCGATGGCTACTCCGGTTACCACCGATATCCTATAGGCAACGGCGGCGGTACTCGTTGATTTTTAAATGTCCTGCAACCCACGTGTTGTATGCATAATTTCGCCCATTTTAGACTGACTATTTAGCGTGACATTGCAATTGAATTAACGTTGCACTAATGTCAGCCGATCTTATCTCTAGAGCAATAGAGGATTGTTGCCAACTTGATTGTGTGTGTGTGTGTGCGCGTGTTCGTTCGTTTGTGCGTGCGTGTGTGTGTGTAGAAGTCCAGGGGGAGATTTAGGGGCGAAGAAGAAGAAGAAGAAACAGAAAAGAAAGAAAGAGAAGCCGAGTTCAGGAGGGGCCAAATCTGACTCTGCTTCAGACTCCCAGGAGATAAAGGTGACTAACCTCTGTCTGTCGGTCTCCGTCTCCCCTTTTCATATGTTATAACCTTCTATCCTGTGTGTAGAACCCAGGGCTGCCCATGCAGAAACTCCAGGACATCCAGAGGGCCATGGAACTGCTGTCCTGTCAGGGACCAGCCAAGAGCATAGACGAGGCCACAAAACACAAGTACCAGTTCTGGGACACACAGCCTGTACCTAAACTCAGTGAGTAATAATTCAAATGTTACCTATCAAGGGGATTGGTTGTTTTTGAAAGTCGTAGCATACACATGCAGAAAATATTTTCAAAACGATATGAGTCATGATGCCTTATCAGTAATCGTGTTCTGAGTGGTACCAAGTCATGGCTAACAGATAGGGATAGCGTTTGCTAGCTTGCTGGCGCTTGCCACAACACGTTGTGCAAATCCATGACATGTTAAGTTATCTCTTATCGCTAACGCGTCGTGTCATCGGTAGTAGCTAAGGCGGTCAGCGTTTCTCTCCTATTCAAGACCAATAGGGATAAGAGCCTACAGTAGGAATGACATATGTCATGGGCACATTGATCTTTTCAATAGGGATAAGAGCCTACAGTAGGAATGACTTATGTCATGGGCACATTGATCTTTTCAATAGGGATAAGAGCCTACAGTAGGAATGACTTATGTCATGGGCACATTGATCTTTTCAGTACCTCCATCTACTATGTTTATTGATGGAGAGGAGATCATGCCGGGACCTCAAAACCCAGGCACAGTGTCCCACAGCAATTTGACGGAAGTGCTCTAGTTGGCTAGTGTTCGCAATGGCTAATAGTATCGAATTTTAGGATGTCTAATTTCGGTTTGCATTGAACCCCTGAATGTGCTCTATTTAGTAGAATTATGGAAAGTAGTCTGTCATTTGACCCATCTATCTAGCTATTTCAACAGTGCGCATAATGAACAAACTAAGGAAACATGATTTAGCTAAAATTCTGTGTTAACATAAGATCTAGAGTGCTTCCCTCACAACAAAGACGCTAAAAATATTCATCCAAACACATAGGGTGGGGACCCCTAACCAAACTCAGACATTGAGAAGTTCAGTCACACATTTTAATATAGCATAAATACTGTAAAGATTATTAGAGTATTTCCACAGTTGAATAAATCGAATAATAAAGTCAACGAACAATATCTGTGTTTCCTCATGTCTGGCTGTGTTTATTGCAGATGAGGTTGTAACTAGCCACGGGCCCATTGAGGCTGACAAGGACAACATCAGACAGGAACCGTACTCTCTACCACAGGGCTTCATGTGGGACACCCTGGACCTCAGCAATGCTGACGTGGTATGTTGTGTGGGCGTTGCCGTGTCTAAAATATGGTGTGCCACCACATGCCCACTGTGCAGACTACAAAGACTCCCTTTGTCCATCTTGTTTTCAGCTGAAGGAGTTGTACACATTGTTGAATGAGAACTATGTAGAGGACGATGACAACATGTTCAGATTTGACTACTCACCCAACTTTCTCAAATGGTAAATCCAGTCCACGCCACTTATTTTAACAGTGTTTGTGTTTCGGACTTTGTCCGGACTGCTTTCTCCTTGTTCTCAAACGTTCTTCTATTCGTTCTCTCAGGGCGTTGCGTCCTCCTGGTTGGTTGCCACAATGGCATTGCGGGGTGAGGGTCTCCTCCAATAAGAAACTTGTGGGTTTCATCAGTGCCATTCCTGCTGACATACACATCTACGACACGTGAGTCATACGCCCCCTAACCTTCAGCAAACGCTCCGGTGTGGTGGACCAGTAACGACGGTCCTGAGCTCGATGCACTCCCCGTCTCCTCCCCCGCGTCTCCCTTTAGGCTGAAGAAGATGGTCGAGATCAACTTCCTGTGCGTCCACAAGAAACTGCGTTCGAAGCGCGTGGCTCCAGTCCTGATCAGGGAGATCACGCGGAGGGTCAACCTGGAGGGTATATTCCAGGCGGTCTACACGGCAGGAGTGGTACTACCCAAGCCCGTGTCCACCTGCAGGTACAGACGCAGTAGCGTGATAATGCGCCTCGCGTCGCCCCGCCGAGGCCTGGCTGTAGGTGTGTAAGTGGTGTGGTTTCCGTGTGCAGGTACTGGCATCGTTCTCTGAACCCCAGGAAGCTGGTGGAGGTTAAATTCTCTCACCTGAGCAGAAACATGACGTTGCAGAGAACCATGAAACTCTACAGACTACCAGACGTAAGACACACACACACGCCACCGCCACTTATCGTTCTGAGCACTTTTCAGACGTGTGACATGTTCATCTGACGCCTCGTGCTTGGCTCTGTAGAGCACCAAGACCCCGGGCTTGCGGCCCATGGAGAGGCGCGACGTGTGTCAGGTGACACAGCTGCTGCAGAAACACTTGAAACGTTTCCAGCTGGCGCCCTCTTTGGGCGAGGAGGAGGTGGCACACTGGCTTCTCCCTCAGGACAACATCATAGACACATTCGTAGTGGAGGTAGTGGTCTGTCTTTGTCTGCTCAATTGACTTATTCATTGGAAATACAGGAATTGATAGAAGATGCTGCTTGATATTTGTACATGGAAGGGCAGCCTAGAGGTTAGAGCAGAGGGGGGGGGGGCTTATAAGAATTTTTTTATTAAATGGAGGGCCACATTTGTTTTTGTAATTTGTTATTCATGAATGATTTGCAGGCCAGAAAATGGCAAAAGTTAAAACATACAGTACATATGTACAGTAGATGCCTTTTAATGTGTAATAATGTAAATGATTTTCTTACCTTCTGCCGGCCGGATCGAACTGCCTTGCGGGCCGTAGTGGGCCCACCCCTGGGTTAGAGCATCTGGTCAGTGACCAAAAGGCCGCTACAGTGAATCTCTGAGTCGAAAAGGGGTCCCTGAGCCAGGCAGTTAAACCCAGTCTTACCCAGGTCGTCTTTGAAAATACAAATGCGTTCTTAGTCATACTGACCTGGTGTATTCACGGTTAGAAGATGCCTATATCTCAGATTACCTTAACCCTCCTCTCCAGGGGGCCGGTGGTCAGTTGACGGACTTCACTAGTTTCTACACCCTTCCCTCCACTGTGATGCACCACCCACAACACCGGAGTCTGAAGGCGGCCTACTCCTTCTACAGCGTTCACACACACACTCCGTTACTGGACCTGATGAACGACTCTCTCATACTGGCCAAACTGGTACTACACACACACACACATTCTAACACACATACGAAAGGTTCCACTCCAACAGGATTACATCTATCTGAATGTTTTGTGTCCAACAGAAAGGTTTTGATGTGTTTAATGCTCTGGACCTGATGGAGAACAAGGTGTTTCTGGAGAAGCTTAAGTTTGGCATTGGAGACGGGAACCTGCAGTATTACCTGTACAACTGGAAATGTCCCCCGATGGATCCCGACATGGTGAGGATTGGTTTCTTTTGGGTGCTGTGAGCATTTCAAAATAAAGGCTTAAGGGTTGGCAATATGACAACATTGTTGATCAGCAATGCTTCGCGGCCATTGTTGTTGCTAATGTCATAACACAGCTGAGGGTTTGCGCTCAGGCTAAAATAAAAAGGTGTCCGGTCTGCCAGCAAAAAAACTAATGAAAAATTAATACAAAATATTCACACTCTTCAATTCAATCTTCCAGTTGATATCGCTGATGGCCAGTGCCAAGCTATTTATACTGTGTGTTTGTCTGTTTGCTGTTTACTTTACAACAATTCATTGTCAAATGTTTAATGTATCGGAGTATATGACAGTGAGTGGTCAGTCAATAGCCTTAAGTAAAAGCAAATTAAATAAAAATACTATAAGGCCACTAAATAGCTCTTTTCTTTTTTTCTGGCTATAACATAAACAAAATTGTTAAAATTCAAAGATATTCATACTGATACCATATTATAATGTGTGTTAATACATTATACAGTGTTGTTCCTGCCAGTTGACTCCATGTCCAAGACTCAAATTGATGTTTAACTTGTGTGACCACTATGTTTGGACGGGTCGTTGGAATGTTGTTTAAATGCAGACGTCGCCCAATGCTAATGTATCATAAATAGTTATAACCATATGTATATCTGTTTCAGATTGGCCTTGTTCTTCAATAGCCATCGTACGTGACTGCTGAGCGCTCAACTAGGGGTCAAAGGTCCCTACCTGGACACACAGGTAGTCTCAAACTATAAGAAGACTTCAACAACAATCAATCAAAGTGATCGGGAGGTGTGCATCACGTCGAGCATGTCTCCTGGATTGTTTTTTATCATTGAGAACATTCTGTCAGCTCGCCCAGAACTGATGACTCTTTTTAACCATAAACATCCTGAATGTGAAATCATGCTCTGCCTGAGGCAGTCTCTCATACAGTAAAGTACACCTCTGTACACACACACACACACACACACACACACAGGCATGCAGACTATGACACACCTGACAGTATCCATGCGCAGTGCAAACACATACCACACTGAGAGCAGGATGTCCTCAAAAGAAGACTTTTGATCCAAAATAATTGTCTTTTTTTTGTATTCCAAAAGTTGCAATGGTATCTCTTTGTTGGACAGAGCAGATATATTGTAACCTGTCCATTTAATGCCAGGACATATTTATTCCGGTAGTGTGAGAGAGGAAACATCCAAAGCATTTTCTTCACAACTAGAGTAGGTGTAATTGACTTTGTTCCTTCAGAACGGTCAGGAGTGGATATTTGAGGAAGAATGTATCACATTTTTGAAGCACAATTCTTCAGTTCTTGACTGAGCAAAAAGCTCTAACAACCCCAGGTGCATTTTTATATTGATTATTTGTTGGTTTTGTGTGTTTAGGTTATTTAATTTTACGAGGAGCGTTGGAAGCATAGTGGGAATTTTCTATTTTTTTTTCTAGTGTTTTCAGCTGCAAGCAAATATTTAAGAACTTCCCTACTTATTTTCCCCACACACAATTCTGATATTTAGGATTGTGCGTTTATGTTGTGTGTAATTAAATAATTTATTTGGTGTCTGTCAGTATTTAAAACCCCATCAAATCAAACTGACACATTTACCCATAAATATGGCTCACATTAGATCCAGCACAAGGAACTTTGAAGCAAATCCTATGAAGAGAAAGCAGCCTATGTTCCGTTTGCTAATATCAACATGGTTACTACACTTGGACGTACTGGTCATTGTCAAGCAACTGAGTTCACTGGTTGAAAAAGTTTATATGGGGAACACTTCATTCTTAACGCTGCCTTTAGTGTGAAGTAATTTGAAGTGTTTGAGTTAGTGATCTGTTCATTTGGTTTGAGGCTGTAATGGCACAAAGATAACCAAATGTATGATCTCCGAAACCCAATGTAACCACAGTGAATCTGATTCAACCATGCATGTATAAATCCCAGGGGAACGGTGAATTTTGGGTCTGTGGTGGATGTATGCTACAGCCTGTATGAATTTGAGTACAAGACCATTTTTATAACAGTGGTGTGTTCATCCCAAACCAAACATTTTCATTATGAAATGCTTAGCCAAACCGAATGAAACGGAAAATGATTTAACTGATGTTTTGGGGGTTGGCAGAATACACCGGATGCTCCAAGGGTAACTGGGAATGGCCACCATCCATAGGTAATGCGCTTGCCTTATTTAAGAACTTTCTAATAACATCAGAAGTATATAGTTTGAAAAAACATCCTTCTCAAATTGAAAAATATTTTTATTGAAGTCCTTGGCAGGCTGTACAAGAACTGATTAATTAGAACCAGCACCGTATAGAAAGGACCTCTCATCCGTATAGACTGGACCTCTCATCCAACACTGAATATGTTACAAATACACACAAGCTATACCAGCATGGACATTTGATCAAATAAACTCATCCAGACTTATAAATCTGAGTGTGCCATTCTCTGTATTTATTGATTTATGTCCTCCATGGGATTTTGGATGTGCGACCTGACGGGTTGTGTAGGCTCACAGCGTCCAGACAGACCCATCTTCATTACATAAGAAACCACAACATCTAATTTGGTTCCAACATCTGTTACTTTTTCTTAGTCTTCGGTTTCCGTGCTTTATTGGGGTTGGGGACGATCTTTTTCACTTTGAGAGGCTGAAGTACGTAGGATGGAGATTCCATAGCATTTTGAAAGAAGCCTTCAGTTTTCCGTTTTTGACCCCTCAACTCTTTACCCGTTTCCACCTCCAGCGGCCCCTCAGCTCCCTCCTCTCTTACCTGCCCCCAGTCACAGGTTCCTTGTCCCTCTGCCACCTCCCCTTCAAGCGTTTCAAGAGCCTCAGAGGCAGGCCTCGGCATCCAGGCCACCTGTAGAGCTGGAACTCTGGGCACGATGGCCTCCACGGTGTCGAAGAACATGGCGTCTTCCTTCCCCCGCCTGAATCCCAGCGCCAGGACGCACTTCAACCCCAGCTGCCCGGCCACGCTCTCGCTGAGCCGCGGTACCTGGCATGCTGCCACAGCCCTGGTCTGGCACAATGCGATCAGGTGGTTTGTCATATGAGGGGGTTTGACAGATTTACACACAAGCACCAGTCGGAGCTGGTTCCGCTCTACAGCCTTGGTGACTTCATTGATGCCAATGGCAAGTTGTCTCCTAGCGTCTGGATTGGTCCAGCCTCGCTCGCTGTGCTTCACGTGAGCGTCTTGTTCTATGTTGTCACGGGGTAGACGCCCCCTCTGTCGGAGCCCCCCCACGTCTATCTTTTTCAGGCCCGTCGCTGTCAGTTTACTTTGCAGAGTTTCCAGAATAAAGTGCATGTCGCCTCTCTGCAGCGGGCTCCATTGCAGGCTGTAAGGGGAGTTCAACGACGTCTTAGCTGAGATCTGCTTCTTCCGTTCCTTTTTTGAAACTTTGCCCTGAGTGGCCATCTTAATCTGAAGCAAAAGCAATTTGCGAGAGATGCTGGCTGTGAAGGTAGACCATAGGAGTAGATTAGGAACAGTGTCTGGGAAGTAAATGAAAATAAATGTGTGTAACAAACTATATTACATCACACTGAAATAAATTAAACTAAAGCTTCCAACAGTAAAACAGTTCATTTACCAGAAGTTATTTTAGTTTACTGTATTTAAATGACACTGAAAATTTTATATCTTTAATGTCTGAATATAAATTAAAAGACTGTTTCAAGTGAGAATTAGACACGTCTGATGCTGAAAGAAATGAAATGTGAGATACTTCCAACATATTCGTTAACTCTGCTGCAAAAAAACGTCTAGTGCCAGTTGTCGAATAAAACAATATACATACACGTAAAATAAATCGCCATGATAACTACACTCACCTTAGGATGTTGTCAAATTAATCACAGATTAGTTCATCGGATCAAAACAAACGATATTTTTAGGTGAACTGTGGTTTGTTAACCTGTAACTAAAACCGATAGCAAGCTGGTAATGTAGGTTAGCTAGATGGCTAATTTAAAACAATTAGCGAACTAGTTATTCAGCCACCGCACAAACATTTCCCAGACATGGCGAGCTATTTTAAGTCAGCCAACAAACTAACCTTAAACACATAACGCTACAAATTAAACTATAATATGTTGCATACATACACTAGTCGGCTCTTTACCTCAATAAAAGAAAAATCTAACTAGAGGTAAGACTGCAATCACAGACGTTGACATGCACTGAAAATAAGTGATGCCCTAGTTGTGTCATGTGCGTTGCCATACCGTTCACCACCGGGATTCAAGTTCTTCTTTTTTTAATGGCTGGTCGCAGAACAACGTGTATAGGTGCATACCGCCATCTACTGCACTGAAGTGTGTACAATCGGGGCTTCACATACTCCATGCCACATAAAAGTAAAAAAACAGCTATTTTTTACGATCTAATTCAGTATTTTTACGAATCTGAAAGATATCCATATAATACTCCCCCATGTTCTCACTTATTCCTAATATACCCTCTGAATCCCATACTCGTTGTAGCTCGCATATCTTATTACGTAAGGTGTTCCTCTCTGAATTATAATAACTACATAATGACATTGTCAATATTAATCCGATACGCACTTTTAATTTATTAGACCCGCCTATACATATCCTAAGAGACAGATCCTAGTCTTTAGGGAGCCCAGGATGTTTTAATAATCACTCCATTAAGAGTTAGTTAGGATGCACCCCAACTCGCAAACACAAAACAGTGGCTGAACGAGAGTTAAAGATGGTACCCTGCTGGGGGTCTGCTGGACCTCACTCAGTTCCACATCACCCTTCGGATTCGTGATTGTTAATTTAATTCAGGCAAGGCAGGTAAATGCTGAGCAGACATTGACATGACACACATTAGTACACAATTTTCGGGGACCCGTTATTCCTCGAGAGGGTAAAGACCAGAGGTCAATATATATAAAAACATTTTTTAACAGAACTAGGGGTAAATCTATTTTCTTTTAATAAAAAAACATATTGGAGGTCCCGTGTTTCTGCTATTTGTCTTGACAAAATGTGGTGTATATTCGGACATAAAAATATAATATTGAATACATTACGTGCATATGATTTACAAATAGCATAGTCAGTGACAGAAGCGTATTTGTTAATTTAAAATTTGACAGGATTTGGTTGGGGATATGACTGTTCTTTTCCTTTGGAGCTGTGTATACAATGGTTGGTCAGCCAATCAGCTGTCTCTATCCATCCCACTGTGGTCCATACTTCAGAAGCGTTACTGTGAGCTACGGATCTGTTACTGCAGTCAGAGTAGGCTATTCCCAGCAAACGGAGGCGTTGATTTAATTCTACATATATAAGGCTTACGGAGTTGTAATTGACAATGTCTCTTCAGGTAACGTTTTGTCTGCACTTTGGGGCGCAACTTCTATCTAGTGATATAGATTTTACGGGCAAGGTATTTTTATTATAATATCTTATCATTGGTAGGTAGGTGGGTATGTATGTATAGCTACTATCCGTTTTGACGTTCACCGTTATGTTCTCCATTTTTTTGTTAATTGATGTGTGTGCACGTTTTTAAATGCATATGAAATACTGATATATATGCTGTATATCAGAATTGTGCGCTAGAATCCCGAGGTGCTTTGGCAACGGCTGATGTCAGCAAAATGCGTGTGCGGTTTGCAGGGCTGTGATGCCCAGTTGAGTTACGCATTGCATGTACTTCTTTATACATGTTAAACCTCTTGCAGTGCAGCTATGTAGGTTGTTGATTTAAACTTATTGTTGTGTTGAGGAACCATGAATAATGACATTGTATGGATGTGTTTTAACATTATGTGCAATTGTTTAGATACATTGTACATCCACTATATGTGCAACACTGAGTATGTGAGGAGAGGAAACGTCCTTAAACTGGCATTTGTTGTTGTTTTACAAAAAAAAGCTTACACCTATTCTCTCATGTGGAATTACTTTGTGAGTTTCTTTTCAATTTGATTGCCGTTTGTCCCATTCAAGCGGCCATGGCGTGAAGATTATTAAGTCTGACGTTTTCATTGTGAATTGTCCCAGATGGAGAGCTCATTAATGTTGATTATTTAACGGCACAATAAGGGCCCCATTGTCTGGCTGCCTTGTGGGAAGTAATACACTGTAGAGCTGCAGACTACGTAGGAAATCCAGGAGTTTCTTTGCGTTACTGTTTTCCCAAAACTTTAATCTTCATGCATAGCTTCTCCTCCGTCCCTTTTCCTTTTCATCCTTCCATCATTCTCTTTGTAGGCAGAGTTCAAGCTGGTAGCGGCAGATGTGAAGAATGTGAAGACCAGGCCTTTAGATACGGAGCTACTGGACATTTATGGTCTGTATAAGCAGTCCATCGTTGGAGACATAAACATTGGTATGTACGTATAATATATTTGATCGCCCCTAATTAGTGATGAGCAATATGCAATAACGCCACAGCAGGTTCGGGAGAGTCAAAGATAGGGATGTGTCCATTGACGCACATCTCACCAAGCCGTACTACTTATAAACATCGATCTCAACTAGGGCGTGTACACACTGGGGAACAATTTGCAAGCACGTGACATGTTGTCGCGATGAGACCAGGCTTTTGTACATTCACCCCTGGGTTCCGCTGATCCAATTTGTACTGCCCTCTGCAGGTCTTGTCAGGCAAAACAGGATTCAAAATCCTGGCCACAGTGACATTGCTATACTGCAATACAGTGTCTTTCCGCTGTGTTAAATGTGTTCATTTCAATAAAAAGATAAATTAACTATTCAACCCAGGGGGGCATTAAAATGATTTGGGGAGAATTAGAGCTAGTGTTGCAAATCTTAGATATAAATCTTAAATTGTCCACTTCTCATCGCCACAGACAAACCAGGCTCACTGGACATGAAAGCAAAAGCCAAGTGGGAGGCATGGAATTCTAGAACAGGTAGAAAACATAACATTCTATCATCCAACCATGTTTCAGTCTTCTATCCTTCACCTTTGTTTAGGATCAGAAATAGACAATGAGGAAAATTCAAGGTTGCAATCACCACTAACCATCACTTTAAATTAATAGAATGAGCTGGGGTCTTTTTGGTCAGTCAGCACTAAGTATGCTTGTGTGTGAGTGTCTGTGTGTGTGCGACAACGTTGCGGTAATGTTGTATTTGCATTCTTATTTTATAGGTATGTCCAAGGACGCTGCAATGACAGCCTATATAACACTTGCAAAGGAGATCATCAACAAATATGGGATGTGATAATGAAAAGTGTCAGATGTGACTATAACAGGCTACTAGAATGATTAAAGCAATAGCTTATGAGTAAACCATAAATTCTGGAGAAAAAAACAGCTCTAGCATAATGTTATATAACCGTGATTTCTTTTTAGTTGTAAAAATAATTGCTTTTTTGAATTTTATATTAAATCCCTAAGCACTTGCTGCATGTTTAATTTAGGATTTATCTTTGTTTAAATAAAGCTCTGTATATTGTATTTGGATTAATGCATTATTTTGTATTTTTTATCTTCTATTTTCTAATTCTTTACATGAACCCCTAACTGTAACCTCATTAACCTACAGTTTATGCTGTCCGAGCTTCAAACAAGTGAAAAAAATGTCTTCTTCCTGGTCGTCAGACATGATACACTCATGTGAAAAAACACCCCATGAGATATTTAGGTATTTAGGCTCAAAAAGAAACAAATGAGGTGGCTGTGCATGCAAGAAACCTCTCAAACATCACACAGCTGAAACAATATTGATAAGTCTATATTAATTAAATAAATAACTCAATATTTTATGGGGTGTCCTAATTTATTCACGACTGTACATATGTTAATTTCTCTCAAGCAAATAAAGTTAACTTGCTTTCTAGCCAGAGAATACTTACATTTGTTTACTGACATCTTCCTCTTCCCGAAATAATGTGGGTATTGATGCAATTATGAACAAAACTCACTGGTAAACACAGGAAGTACCAGTTTGTTTGAAAATGTAAACTTTTTTTTGAGGAATATAACATTGTCATGTTTTTTAAGATAAACAATACAACTAGCCTTTGTTTGGAGTGTTTTCGAGTTGTTTTCCGCTTGCAATACAGCTTTGCTATAATGGAATGCACTGTTTCCACTGTAAAATACAGTGATTTTTCACGGGAATGGGGTTAAGATATGTGTTCTCTACATTGACTTACCATTGAGTTAACATTTCTCAGTGTGCTCACCCTTATATTATTTGCCTTATATAAAGTATTATCTAAATAGTTTTTGTTTTGTTTATATTTTTCCCCACTGTTTTTCTTTTGAAAATGTACACAGTACACACTGTACAGCCGTGGCCAAAAGTTTTCAGAATGTCACAAATATTATTATTCACCTAGTCTGCTACTTCAATTTTTATGATGGCAATTTGCATGTATTCAGAATGTCATGAAGAGTGATCAGATGAATTGCAATTAATTGCAAAGATCCTCTTTACCATGAAAGGGCAGTTAATCACAATAAAAACATGTCCACTGCATTTCAGCCCTGGCACAAAAGAACATGCTGACATAATGTCAGTGATCCAATCGTTAACACAGGTGAGTGTTGACGAGGACAAGGCTGGAGATCACTCTGTCAACCAATACTTGCGTCATTCTCAATACTTTTGGCCGTGAATGTATATACACACCAATTCACGCAAAATACGAAAGTAAGAAGTATTATTTTTGCTGCCAAAAGTTTGCTGCCAACGTTTCACCACATACTTTTATTTTGAAGGCAAAACACGACAACCAGATGTGTTATTGTTGCTGCGGAATCTGTAATGTTGTCTTAATGACTAATCTGCAGTCGCCGGTTTTATTTGACAGTTAGTTAGCTATCTTACTTCTTTTTTTTGGTTGTCACACAGACAATGGCTGCCTTAATATCAATGTATAACCCTCTTGATTCTCAGAACGAAGGGTGCATGACGTCGTTGCTCGGTTCTGATGCTCGTGCGATAGTTACCTGCGCGCGAAGGTAAACTGCACTCAGCTTGGCATACAAATGTACTGTTTTTCAGTGGCGGCGCATCACATTTTTGCAGCGGCGCCCGATATGAGAGATAAACTGTAAGGCATAAGTACGCGATACGGAGCCACGTTTGCTAACTGTAAGAAAATATAATGGCAGCTAGAGACCAGGACAACAAACTCTCCATTCCTCCCTTATCTACTACGGCATACACAACAAAAACTGCAAAGACGAGAAAGAAGACTTTGGAGAGTCAGGCTGAACACAAAAAAGACCGAGATAAAGCACGGAATAAAACTAGAGTTAACATTGGTGCAGCATTCCCGCGGTGGAGAGAACTGAAGGAATTTAAACGAATCAAGTTTGACTCTGAATTTGCCATTTTTCTTCTGGACAGGTAAATACATTAAAAACGACGCTTTCTGGCTGGTGAGTAAGGGCCAAAAAGTGATTTCAATTTAAATTACATAATGTTTCCCAATCATTACAAACCAAAATGCATGAATAGCAGTCCCAGAAAAAAACATTTTTGTCATTTATTCTACATAGCCTAACACCTAATGACTCATTTTTAGACATTTTATCAGCGCTATGGATTAACTGCTATTACAAACTACCAAAATATATTCTTTAGAGAAAACAAGTGGTCACACGAGTAGAGTATTTCGCGTCATGACTGCATTTAAACAAACATAAGTAACTATTGATAGAGTATAGCAAATCATCACTTGAGTTATTACCTATTGCATTATGGTGAGAATACAGTCCAGCTTTCGCACTTTGAATCCAAAGACACTTAAAACAGTCCTGGTTGTCGTATTCGATATGTTGTCCCCTAACTGCCAGCTCAAACATCTAAATTGATATAGGAATATATCTCTTCTTTCACAGGGCTAGCTTTATAATGGTATTTTGTTGGTGAAACACTTATTGAATGAAAATTGACAACTGTAGAATTTACTTCTCGTAATGATTAAGTATATTTTTAATTTCACCAATGTATTCAGTTCACAAAGTAACCTTTGACGAGATTTAAAGAGGCATTCTGTAAAATAAATGTGTTAATACGTTTTTATTCTTCTAATCTTTATCGTGGAATTAGTTCGCATAATATCACGTGACTCCATTCCGCAGGTGGACAAGCTCTGTATATGGTATAGCCTGTTTCTGTGGAAATCACTGGTTGGGACGCAAGTTGACAGGAAAAGTCTTACAGGAAGCGCTGACAAAAAACAAAGAAGTGGATCGAACTCGTTTTATGGAAGAAGCACGTGATGATATATGCAGTGTTGACCGTTCTTTAATACCTCAATTTACCCTGGCATGCTGCCAATTCAATTCTGGGTCACATCCTGACTGATGGCAATGCATTCTTGCATAATCAATGCTTGGAGTTTGTCAGAATATTGGGGTTTTTGTTTGTCCAGCCACCTCTTGAGGATTGACCACCAGTTCTCAATGGGATTAAGGTCTGGGGAGTTTCCTGGCCATGGACCAAATATGTGGATGTTTTGTTCCCTGAGCCGTAAAGTTATCACTTTTCCCTTATGGCAAGGTGCTCCATCATGCTGGGAAAGGCATTGTTTGTCACCAAGCTGGATGGTTGGGAGAAGTTGCTCTCCGTGGATGTTTTGGCACCATTCTTTAATTATGGCTGTGTTCTTAGGCAAAATTGTGAGTGAGCCCACTTCCTTGGCTGAGAAGCAACCCCACACATGAATGGTCACAGGATGCTTTACTGATGGCATAACACAGGTTGGATGGTAGCACTCACCTTTTCTTCTCTGGACAAGTGTTTTTTAATGAATGCCCCAAACAATCTGAATGGGGATTAATGGTTACATTGTATTTTCTTTTGTTTGGATTAGGACAATCATAGATTTATTATAATGCAACACCTTGAATGAAAAATGGCAACGGTATGAGAACCGTCTGTTTTTACAACCGAGGTGCGCCGTGAAACCCTTACATCCCGAATGGAGACCATATACAGGCATCACTTAGCTGCATAAATACCAATAATTTTACATAGCATGATATCTACTCATCCATTTTGTTTACTCATTCAATTTAATACCACAATACAAATCGCAATAGGTTTTGATGCTACTTTTAAGGGATGTATAATATTGCGAATGAAAAAATAATTTTCCTACACCACTTGCGTTAAGGAACAGTAATTAATTGTGGTATTTGATTTCCGGAGGGATGTGTATTTTTACCCGGGCGAGAGACTGTGTCTTTAAATGCTTGTCCATGTTGGTCACCAGAGTTAAAGTTACATTACTTGGTTTTGTCTTGGTCATAAAACTACAATCAAACTACAATCTCCACCGTCTTTTGTTTTGAACACAGGTTTGCTGCTTCTACTCAACAACCTGCTGCCCCCTCCTCTGATGACTTTCTTGTGAACATCCACTGCCTGCTACAGCTGTTTCAGCGCTGTGAGGAGTGCAGACATAAGAGTGTGATCAAGACTAAAGGGGATAGGACATGCCTTTTTTTGACCCAACACTGTCATAGCTGCAACCACCTCAGGACATGGACAAGCAACACTTCTGCTGCCCCGACAACCGACAGTGGATACGGGGTGAAGCCACAGAACAGCTGGGTGTTCAAGGATTAACATTTTATGTTTGAATTAGCTGTCACTTTGAATTCTGTGGAATACAGTTATCATTTTTGTAATGGTCATTCTGATCATACTGGATTTCTCTTTACTTAGGTGGCTGAGGTGCAAATTGCCCTGCAACATGAGGACCCAGAAAACTCTCTGCCACCTAAAGACCAGAAAGACTCTCTGCCACCTACAGAACCGAAAGACTCTCTGCCACCAAAAGACCAGAAAGACTCTCTGCCACCTAAAGACCAGAAAGACTCTCTGCCACCTACAGACCAGAAAGACTCTCTGCCACCTACAGACCTTAAAGACTCTCTGCCACCTACAGACCAGAAAGACTCTCTGCCACCTACAGACCAGAAAGACTCTCTGCCACCTAAAGACCAGAAAGACTCTCTGCCACCTACAGACCTGAAAGACTCTCTGCCACCTACAGACCAGAACGACTCCCTGCCACCTAAAGACCAGAAAGACTCTCTGCCACCAAAAGATCAGAAAGACTCTCTGCCACCTACAGACCAGAAAGACTCTCTGCCACCTACAGACCTGAAAGACTCTCTGCCACCTACAGACCAGAAAGACTCCCTGCCACCTAAGGACCCAGAAGCCGCCCTGCCACCTGAAGACCCCGATGAGGCCATTTCACCTGAGGACACCGATGAAGCCATGCCATCTCAAAACCCTGCTAATGCTGTGGAGTGGACTGGCTCACTGGAGATGGAAGTGACTGTAGACCAGCCACCAAGACCAGGTGGAAGTGGCCCATCTTTGGTGAGGAGGAAGGAGGGAAATAAAGGAGCAGAGAAGAGAAGAAAAATTACAAATGTGGTGTTTGACAGCGAGACGGACACTGCAAAAAGCCATAAGGAGAATGGCCTGTTCTCATGGGAAAAGTCGCTACGAGGTGAGCAACAGGAGAATATACATATGCAGCTGGGGTGTGAAGAGGTGCCAATAGACTCTGTAATTCCTGTGGACTCTGGAACCCAAACATCTCAGATAGACACAGAAAGAGATGAGAAGAAGCATGTGGCCACTGATGGGAGTGAGGGGGCGGGTGTTGTCTGTGAGAGGGAGGGTGAGGAGAAAGGAGAGAAGGAAAGTGAGGTGAAGGGGGAGGATGCAGAAATTGATTCAGAATTTGATCTGGAAGTAGAGTTAGAAGAGGGATTGACAGAAAGCGACTTTGACTTTGACCTTGAGGACGAGGCTGAAGAGGGATTGACAGAACGTGGTTCTGACTTCACTCCAGAGGAGGGGAAATCTAAAAGGGGAAGTGGAAGACCATTGCAGAAGCCTAGCGATGGGCCAATTCATAAATCTAGAAGCCATTTTGTGCTTTGTCCTGAATGTGGCATTCTGTACTCAACCAGGCTTCAGTACCGCAAGTGTGAACACAAGTTTATGATCCTTTGTCCAGACTGTGGGAAGCACTGTGCAAATGAGCTGGGACTCAAGAGTCACCAGAAGAGGCAACACAGTCACGACAAAATGTTTCCCTGTAAGTTTTGCCTTCAACCTTGCAGGACACGCCCAGAGAAGCTGGCCCATCAAAAAAGCCACAGATTCACAGATTACAGATGCTACAGCTGCTCAGATTGCCCACTGAGGTTTGACAATGTCTTTGCACGGAACCGCCATGTCAGAGAGCACAGAAAACACATCTGTCAAATATGTGACAAGGAATTCAAAAAAGGTCACTTACTTGATAGGCACAATCTTTCCCACAGCGATGACAAGCCTTTTAAGTGCCAGGTATGTAATATTAATATTTTAATAACATTTTTTTTTTTAAACTTTAAATTCTTTAGATTTGAATTTAAGGTCCATGTTTTCCCTCTCTGTGTGCCAGGTGTGCCAGCGTGCCTTTGCCCAGCTCAGCCAGCTGAAGTCCCACCTGCGTGTTCATACTGGGGAGAGACCCTTCCAATGCCAGCGTTGTGACAAGAGCTTCAACCACAACGTCAGCCTCAAGAACCACGCCAGACGCTACCACAGCCCAGACTCTGGGCCGGACCCTGATGGGGGCGCAGGAGGTGGGGGAAGGGGGGAGGGGAAGGAGGGTAATGGTGGGACTGGGAAGGAGGGAGGGGATGTGGGAAAGACCATGCCTCGGCAGCTAACCTTCTGGACTGAGTGGGAGATGTGGGCTGGAGGAGAGGGAGCCAAGAGAGTGGAGGTGCAACAGAGGAAGAGGAGACACCAGTGCAGTGATGATGCCAAGGAGGATGAAGAAAAGGAGAGAAAACAAGAATGTGGTTCTGACCTGGTGGAGAAGATGGATTTAAGGTCAGGATGTTGTAAAGGGAGGGCTGGAAGGAGAGTAAGAGGGAGAGGTAGAAGTATTGGGGTTGGGAGGGGTAGAGGAAGAGGAGGCAGTCACTAGCAGAGAGCAACGGAAGAGACTAGGATAGGCATTTAAAAGATTGGTGGACAGAACGACTGAGGTTGTACAGCTGTGGGAAAAAGTTCTGGGAATGATACAAGTATTGGTTCACACGAAGTTTGCCGCTGCAGTGTTTTTAGATTTTTTTTTACTGAAGTGTATATATACAAGCATTTCATAAGGCATTGTTGACAATTACATTAAGTACATTCAAAGAGTGAATATTGTTAGTGTTGACACTTCTTTTAGATCTCTGCAATTCCCCCTGGCATGCTTTCAACTAACTTCTGGCCCTCATCCTGACTGATGGCAGCCCATCCTTGCATAATCAATGCTTGGAGTTAGTCAGAATTTGTGGGTGTTTGTTTGTCCACCCGCCTCTTAAGGATTGACCACGTTCTCAATGGGATTAGGGTCGGTGGAGTTTCCTGGCCATGGAACCAACATGTTGATGTTTTGTTTCTTAGTTATAATTTTTCCTTATGGTAAGTTGCTGGAAAAGGCATTGTTCGTCACCAAACTGTTCTTGGATGTTTGGGAAAAGTTGCTCTCAGAGGATTTTTTGGGACCATTCTTTATTCATGCCTGTGTTCTTAGGCAATATAGTGAGTGAGCCCACTCCCTTGGCTGAGGAGCAACCACACACATGAATGGTCTCGGGATGCTTTACTGTTGGCATGACACAGGACTGATGGTAGCGCTCACCTTTTCTTCTCCGGACAAGCGTTTTTCCGTGCACCTGCCTGCTGCCATTCCTGAGTAAGCTCTGCACTGGTGTTGCCCCGATCCCGCAGCTGGATCAACTTTAGGAGAGGGTCCTGGTGCTTGCTGGACTTTCTTGGGCACCTTGAAGCCTTCACAACAATGAAGCCTCTCTTTGATGTTATTGATGTTCCAATAAATGGTTGCAATCTTTAAACTTCGGTGCAATCTTACTAGCAGCAATGTCCTTGCCTGTGAAGCTCTTTTTTGCAAAGCAATCCCGAGACCATTCATGTGTGTGGTACATGTTTCCTTGAAGGTAATCATGGTTAACAGAGGAAGAACAATGATTTAAAGCCTCCTTCCCACCCTCCTTTTAAAGCTTCCAGTCTGTTATTCAAACGCATGACGGAGTGATCTCCAGCCTTGTCCTCGTCAATGCTCACCTGTGTTAATGAGAGGATTACTGACATGATGTAAACTGGTCCTTTTGTGGCAGGGGTAAAATGCAGTGGAATGTTTTGGGGATTAAGTTCAGTTTCATAGCAAAGAGGGACTTTGCAATTCATTGCAAATCATCTGATCACTCTTCATGACATTCTGGAGTATATGCAAATTGCCATAATTAAAACTGAGGCAGCAGACTTTGTGAAAATGAATATTTGTGTAATTCTCAAAACTTATGGCCTTGGCTGTATTCATGGATGATGAGAACAGCCATATCTGTTCAATTTGTAGTTCCCTTTTTGGAAATGACTTGTATGAAGGGGAACAATTCTAAAGTTAGTTTAGTCACTTTAACATTTTCCCAGAATTTGAGTATGTCTCGGCTGTAAGAGTATGGTGTTCAGTTGGCGTACTTGCTAGACTAGTAATAATCTGTATCTTGAATCTTGTTCTTTTGGTTTTGTGTAAATATTGTTTATTTTTTATTAATCTAGAGTTAAATTATATCCCATTGGTCAATAAATGTGGTATGGCCTTGAAATGCTTTCTCTGCTCTGTTGTTTTCTACGCCATTAGCATCCCTAGGCTTTGACCAAAGTTGAATCTTCAAAAGCCATGTTGCAAAAACTATTATTGCTAATGTTGAATTGGCAGCGACAGATGTAGGAGAAAGATGAGCAAAAGAGCTATGCATGGTATTTTTTGGGGGGATTGGTGATACAAAAGTTCTCTATAAGTGGATTAATTCGATTTTACGTTTTATTGCATGCAAATTTTGTGAATGCCTGTGTCTGATTTCTCTCCAGGAGCCTGGCATTGTTTGTCAGAATAGGATCACTGTTGATTTGGTTGATGGGGCAAGTGACCAATTGTTTTTACTGGAAGGGAATTACTTTCTGCATTATAATGACTACACCTATGGCCTTGGTAGAGAAAGTATGGTGGCATAGATTTGAATCTAATATTAGAGCACAGGTTTCTTTTGGGCCAGGAACTTGCCCATCTTATTTGGCAGACCTTAGGTGTTACATGATGTGAACATTTTAGTGCCGCAATTTGATTCTTTAAAATAATCCACTGACACAGGACTAGCCCTATAGGTTCGCTACCCACACAGAAGCTCAGGAAAAATGTAAGTGCAACCCAAATATTTTACTGCCTGAATCAATACGGTTACTGCCTCCTGTACTGCCTTCCACAGCTGCCCTCCTGCTGGGTCTATGCTGCCCATTCTAGGCCAATGGGATATTCTGCTACAAAAGAAATCTCAAGAAGAGTGATTGCACAAAGTAAATATATACTGTGTCCTCTGTAATTGGCCTGTGAACAATTTTCTTTTAGCTAAAAGTTTGGATTTGAAGTCAAACTATCAGATTATATGTTACTGGCTCCCAAATATATTAATTCTATTGGGATTCACCTGTGTGTGTGTGTGTGTGTTTCTGATTTAAATTTCATTGAAAGTCCTTGGTGACAAAGTTATGGCTAAGAAACCCACAAAAGTTACTGAACTTTGGAAGAGTCTGGAAAAAGAGGGGATCAAGATCACATCAGAGAAGTGTGAGAAACTAGTAATGTCCTGCGGCCGCAGATGTGCTGAAGTCATTTACAGCAAGGACCCCTACACTTACTACAAAATTGACAGTTGTAACCCTAAACATATTAGTTATTTGGTACTAAAATTGCTGCTTTTCTCTATTTTGATCACTGTTTTCCCACAAAATAAATGTTTTTGGTAAAATGCCTTAATGCCGTAAAACATACAAGTAGAACAGTGGTATACCTAGAGCTAATATTCCTTAAACTTTTGAGCCATGAAATCTAGTGTTTTAGCATTGTTCCCTAATTTTGATCTCCAGTGTGTATGTATATATATATATATATATATATATATACACACAAAAGAGCATCAAAAAAATGTGAATATCGAAGATAAGTAAATGGTTCCCTCGTAATACAAATCAAAAAGTGAGAGCTTCATATACCCTTCCAATCAACTTTCCATGAATTGTCCTTGTTACAGCAGTCTGCGAACAGCCAGCCCGTTCAGCAACGCTGTTCTGTGGCTCACCCTCCTCATAGAGGGTGTCTATGAGTGTTTTTGTTTAGTCAACAGTCCTCCCCATGATTGTGGTTGTGTGTACTGAACCAGACCGAGAGATTGAAGGCTCAGGGAGTTAATTTGCTGATTAGACCTCTTTTCCAGTTGACATTTCTGTAGTTTTATGCTAATATTATTAGATTTATTGGATTTTTGCGGTAATCATCAACATAGAAACAAATAAGGTTTGAAATGATTAACTTTGTGTAATGAATCTAGAATATATGAAGGTGTCACTTTTTGATTTGAATTACAGAAAAAATTTACTTAAACAATATTAGGCAGGTGATCATAATGTTATGGCTGATTGATGTATATACCATTTAAAAGTTTGGGGTCCTTTAACAATTCTTTCATGAAAACATTGAAAAGTACTTTGAATAAAATATATAGCAAAATGAATAGGTAATGTTGTCAAACTTTCTATTCATCAAAGAATCCTCCATTTGCACCTATTACAGCCTTGCAGACCTTTAGCATTCTAGTAGTCAAATTGTTGAGGTAATCTGAAGGGCTTTTACCCCATGCTCACTGATACAACTCCCACAAATTGACATGGTGCTGCAAAATGGAGTAATAACTATGCTTCTTCAAGATCCTTTTTACCTTGTAAAAATCTCCTACTTCACCCACACCAAAGCACCCCAGACCATCACATTGCTTCCACCATACGGGGCGTCAAGCACTCCAACATCTTTTCATTTGGTCTGCATCTTTGTGTTTCTTTGTGTTTCGAACCCCTCAGTCTTAGATTTGTCTGTCTATAACTATTTTTCCCAATCTTTCTATGTCCAGTGTCGTTTTTTTGCCCATTTTATTCTTCTCTTTTTATTGGCCAGTTGGAGATGTTTTTTTTTGCTGGTCATGGGAAGGCAAAAACATAGTTCTTGTCATGGTATATGGTTAGCAGTCAGAACTTAAGCTGCCTACAGTTCCTTATCTAGCTACAGTAGCTACACCATTTTTGTTGTGTGTAATACCCTAGCATTATTGAAATTAGGTTTATTGCTGTTTAACTGACAATATTTCCAGAAAGTGAAAAGCTTGTAAAAGCTGAGATTAATTCAAAATGCATCTGCTGTTCCCCAACATTCCCATGTTCTCCCATGTCGCCCAACTATTTTGCACACTACATTGGTTTCTAGTTGAAGGTGGTACCCACTGCAATGCCCTGTTACTTGCCCACAAAGCAACAAGAGGAGCTTCACCTTACCTTTGGCACAATGCTCAAATGTTGGTCACAAGTTAGTAAGTTGTCACTACGTATTACATCTTTCCCTGTCCCTATAAAATGACACTGCGATGAACTGAAAGCTATGGTATGAATAGAAGGTTTTACGAATTACTACAAATGTAATAAGGACTTTGAACTCACAAGTTACATGATAATTAAATGTATTATAGTATGGACATTGAATTTAGAGTCTAGTGTATGAGAAAATAACATTAAATTAACATTGAGATAATTTACAATCACCAATCATCATTCAAAATGGAATAAGATGCTGTTATCACAATACTATGTGTACGAATTGTAATGTGTATACTTGCTAGTGTCAGGTGTGACTGTATAACTAAAAAACAAACTCACTTGCTCATTTTGAAATATATATATTTTGAAAATGTCAATCAGTTTCTCTTTGAATTTGCTTAAAAACCAAAAATGTCCTTTGATTGCATTTTTCCGGAATAAATACAGACATCGAAATGCATTGACAGAAGGCCTTTTATTTTGAAGGTTTTCTGGTGCTAGCGGAGAAAATTCGCGCTGTCAGTGACTGTTGTTGTAGCCGGCCTGTTTGCCTCAACAATAACAACAACAAATGTCATGGTGGATGGGTAGAGATTTGTTGCTGGCTTAACCGAAGATAGTAGTTGCTAAACTATCGGCCAGAAGGAATACATTTGAAGTTGTGGCATTGCAAATGATCATGGCCGGTGAAACCATAATATCTAGTGATTATATAAAAAGAACGGATAGAAATCTTGAGTGGAGAAAAATAAAGGATAAATCCCGAAATCGCATTAATATCGGAGAAGCCTTTTCTAAATGGAGGGATCTGAAGGAGGAGAAATCTATGTCTACAGACGCCGAAGTCGCTTTTTTTTTGCTCGAAAGGTAAATTTTGTTTTCCCAATACACGCCATATTAACGCCCATCGTTTTGGATCGTGATGGTCGGAACATTAATTCTGCTCTGTATTCTATCTATCAAAGTATTCTATGTATCAAAGTACTCTATGTATCTATCAAAGTATTCTATCAAGCCATCTGTCCCTAAGGTGAAGCTGATGTGCAGCTCAATCATGTAGCAAACAGAAACAAATCTATTATTATGATAGATAATTTTGTACTTTGAATATATCATTTCGGTTCAAAATAATACCAAAACTCAGCTTAGGAGTGTATGGTGTGTAGAGACGAGGTGGAAAAAAAATCATAATTGAAATCTGTCCAATGTAAGGCACTGGCACAAGTTTAAGAGGCGCAGACTTTTTATAGCCATCGTATAGGGGACTATACGATGGCTAAATATTTACGATGTAAATATTTCATGCATATGCAAATGCCTTTACTTGCAACAGAACTGGCAGAAAATAACCTTTTTTTTTTTTTATTGGACCCAGGTTTACTACCCCCCCTTCCTCCCCAGATGATATTATTGTAAACATCCACTGCCTTCTGCAACTGTTTCTGCGTTGTGAGCAGTGCAGGTGTGAGAATGTGATCCAGATTGACGGAGACAGGACATGCCTCTGTGTGAGCCAACACTGCCGTAGCTGCAACCACCTCAGGACATGGACAAGCAACACTTCTGCGGCTCAGACAACAGACAGTGGATTCGGGGAGAAACCAAAGAACGGCTGGGTGTGTTTAAGGATTCACATTTGATATTCCTCTCTTTGTCTGTTCTTTATTTCTCTCCATTGCTCCCTCTTTCTGTCTCTTTCTCTCCCTTTCTGTCTCTCTCCTCTTTCCTTTTTTTCTCTCACCACCTCAGAATGGGAGGGAAATAAATAAATATAATATTAGACAGAATTGTCCCTCCCATGTTGCCTGTGTTTTTATTGTTTAGGTGGCTGAGGTGCAAGTAGCCCTGCAATCTGAGGACCCAGATGAGGCCCTGCGATCTGAGGACCCTGATGAGGCCCTGTCATCTAAGGACCCAGATGAGGCCCTGCGATCTGAGGACCCTGATGAGGCCCTGTCATCTAAGGACCCAGATGAGGCCCTGCGATCTGAGGACCCTGATGAGGCC
>JACXGK010002439.1:0-54554 GCA_016801125.1 Novumbra hubbsi | reverse complement strand
TGAGCTTGTCTTGGTATTAGCCTACACACTGGCTATTATCATTATGAGCTTGTCTTGGTATTAGCCTACACACTGGCTATTACCATAATGAGCTTGTCTTGGTATTAGCCTACACACTGGCTATTACCATAATGAGCTTGTCTTGGTATTAGCCTACACACTGGCTATTATCATTATGAGCTTGTCTTGGTATTAGCCTACACACTGGCTATTATCATAATGAGATTCGTCTTGGTATTAGCCTACACACTGGCTATTATCATAATGAGCTTGTCTTGGTATTAGCCTACAAATTGGCTATTATCATTCTCATGTTCTCCCTGTTTTTTACAGTTCTACGGGAACAGAAAAGCTACAGTAGGCATTTATCTCCAGACAAGATGAATGAGTAGAATTAGGTGGGTTTGTCTGGGGCTAAAACAAACATGTTTTTGTATAGGGAGGACAATAATTGGGAAAAACAGCATTAAAGTGCTGCACATCTTAGTGCACTCTCCTATAACTCTCCTATATTCTAATGTAGTTAACTGCATTCTACTGTACTATATTGTACGTTAATAAACAATACTGTAGCATACCCTACTGTAGTGAACTGCATTCTGTTGTACTCTTTTGTACTGCAATAAACTTTACTGTACCATACCCTACTGTAGTTAATTGAATTTTACTGTACACTTTTGTACTGCAATAAACTATACTGTACCATAACCTTCTGTGCTGTTTAAGCCCGTCTATTGCATTATATGAGTTTGCACAACAGTGGCTACTTCTGCATTCCATCAAGACGAAACATACTGTGACACACACACACAATGAGTAATTTCTATTCACTATTCTATATCTATAATGACGCAGCCATGGTCAGCTGCCTTTAGATAACAGATGTCAGACAGATTGGCCCACAGGCCCGCTTCAAACATAGAAAGTCATGCCACTCATATAGCTACAGCTAGTTGTGATATGGCACAGTGCACTTACGTGAATCAAATTCAGTGCTTTGATCCAGTTGCGATCAACTCGTATTTGGACACAAAATCAGCGGCTGGATTAGGGTTCTAGGCTAACTGTATATGATACCTGGGTTGGCACCTCCATAGGAAGAAGATCAGGAACAGTCTGAGGTTTGGGTAGCTGTGGAGCCGTTATACCACTGTCGGTTGTAGTAGAATCGGTGGAGTGTATGCCAAGCTATCTGGAGCTTGGTGAGCTCTCCTCTTTTGTGTGGGTACTTTGGCAAAGTCCATTGCTGATGTCCATATTTGTAAAAACAAATTAACTGGTTTAAGGTAGTTGATAGGCCATGGTTGTTTTTTGTTTTTCTTTACAGCTAGCTAAATATTAGTCTATACTATCTTGTGGTACGTGTGACCAAGTTGAGAGAATGGGTAAACTCGACCCAGCCCTTTCATAGACCAGCTCCCTTATGCCAACTCACTCCCAAGGCAGGGCCAGTCCAGGATGTTCTGCTGTTCCAGGCAAGACAACAACATCTTCTTCCCCCCCTCTTCACACAGCAGCCAACTACCTACAGTAGGAAACTGAATTCATTTGCGATAATGTGCTGCCTGTTATCCCATACGACCCCATAATTGCTACTATTACAATTAAAAAGCACAATTATATAACATATATAACAAATATATTTGAATATTCCCCTAGAACTGTAAAAAAACTGTGAGATCATTTGAGCTTTTGAAACAAGTGCTTTCATCAATGCATGTCTGGCCTTGTTTTACTGGAGCAGTGTGAAATAGGCTTCATGTCAAGTTTATTTAGGTATCAAATTTGATTGTCCAACATCAGGGTTGGCATTTATTCATTTGTTTAGTCCCCGACTAGAGTGGCCTCAAGCTACCCGGGACAGTTGGAGGGAACTACGGGAGAAGCGAAATGGGGTGTGGGCGGGAACTACAGCGATATTAGACGTCGGCCAATTGTCACGCTGGAGGGAGGTAGCCAAATGTCCAATTGCCTCTTAAATTCATGTGCCACCATAGGCGGCTGCCTTTTCTTGCCTAATGGGAGGGCCGGCCCCTGTCCTAACACATGTTCCTTCCAGGGGGCTGACAGATTTCGCGACAACCGTCGTTCCCTGTTTTTATACAGGGACTGTGGGGTCAAGAATTTCCATTGAGGGGACTAAGACCCCTTATGCTCCCCCACCCCTCGGCACCAAGGAGAAATGTTAACCATGCTGGATGGGAATCAAATACTAGTAAATAGGCTCATAAGGCTTGTGCCCCGGTTTCCCGTCTTAGCCTTGTTAAAACCTTTAGTCATACCACGCCCACTTAAATATTTTAGCACAAATGTTTACACAGCTTTTTCTTTATTCCTTTAACGAAATGTTTAATTTTCTTTTAGATGGTTACAGTTTGTTTTATTAAGCTTTTGTTTTATTTGACAAATGACAATTTGAGTGAAGAGCTACAATCTCAAAGTACATGCTGTTTAATTTTAATATCAGTTATTTTCCAAAATAAAATAGGCTTTACTTTTTTTAAAGTGGGATTGGCTTGTAAAGAGTCTTGAAAAATAGTGTATACTGGTGCTAAGAAACAGACATTAGTAAAACATGTGATAACCATCTCCTGTTATTTAATAACCTTTGTGATTTTGTAGAATACAAAATTAACGCTGGATCATATAACGCAGCATAATCTGCTAGGATTGTAGCAAAGGCGGTTACAAAAAAATAAAAGGGGCCGTTACGTGTGTACCGTATAGTGGTGTCGAGGCATTTGTAGTGTGATCACATCTAAGTGAGCCTAAGAGGAAAGTTTAGCTTCCCAGTCTCACAGTCTGTTCAGAGGCAAAGTCTTATGAAAGTCACGCCTGATTAACAGTGTGTGAAGGAAGAAGACGATAGGAGGGTCGGAACGGGGGAGCACACGTTCAAAGTCAAAGTGATAGCGGGAACCACACGATAAATGGGAGGAAGTGTGGGAAGAGAGAATGCATTGTGGGGAGAAAAGGATACGAAATACAGAAATGACAACAACATGGCTTTTTAAATGGCATCAAGGCAACCATTTTTTGTTTTTCAACCTTTCTGTTTTATATATACACACTGCTCCAAATAATTTAGGGGACACTAAAGTCACACATCGGGTCTCGATGAAGTGAATATTTAAAAGACCAAAACAATTTACTGTACATGACATGTTTCCAGTCAATGGAAACCAAACAATGACTTGGTTTGGGGCATCAGTGAGCTCCTGGACAGTCTGTGGCGGCATTGGATGCACTGATCCATAACCACCCAGAGGTTCACAATTAGATTCAGGTCTGGGGAACGTGAGGGCCAGTCAATGGCATCCATGCCTTCGTCACCCAGGAACTGCCTACACACTCTGGCCACATGAGACCGGAATCGTCCTGCACCAGGAGGAACCCAGGGCCCACTGCACCAGCGTAAGGGCCGACGACGGGTCTGAGGATTTCATCCCGGTACCTAACAGCAGTCAGAAAAACCGTTAGCTAGCACGTGGAGGTCTATGCAACCCTCCAGGGATATGCCTCCCCAGACCATCACTGACCCACCGCCAAACCAGTCATGCTAGAGGCTTTTGCAGGTAGCATAACGTTCACCACAACGTCTCCAGACATCACATGTGCTCAGTGTGAATCCAGGTCTCATGTGAGAAGAGAAACCAATTCTGGTGTTCTCTGGCGAACGCCAATGGAGCTACACTTTGCAGGTCCCACTAGAGGACGTCGCCACCCTAATGGAGTCTTTTTCTGACCGTCTGGTCAGAAACATGCACACCAGCGGCCTGCTGGAGATCATGTTGTAGGGCTCTGGCAGTGCTCCTCCTGTTGCTCCTCGCACAAAGGAGCAGATACCGGTCCTGCTGCTTACAAATGGGGACACCCTTTCAACACCAATTCCCATTCAACAAATCCTTTAATTGCTTGGTCGATATCTATGAGTCATGCAAATTGAAGGCAATAGTCAATAATCGCTGGGTCAGGTTAACTATCCACATTGTTCGTACACACTGACTCAGTCCATTGATCAAAGTGTGCATCAGACAGAAACCCTGAAAACCTACCATGCTCCAATTCCATTGGAGACCATCTCTACATTGAAATATCTATTCTGGAGGTTATCATTTTCTAGGACACCAAATCTAGTTTTTTTACACTGAATTTGAGATTATAATGATGTCGGTTAGTTTTTACAGACAAGTAGAGAAATTTGGACATGCGAATCTACTCACAGAAACCCTGGTGTGTCACTTACAGAAACATTTTCCTAAACATTGTCCAGGAACCTAAACCCAGGTTATTAATCAATCCAGGGACTTACCTCCCTCATGTAGCTCATTGGTTGGTTTGATTCACAACGGGATCAGTATGAAGATACATGTGTTTGATACAGTCAAAGTCACTCTAAATTACAAATATTTGTAAATGTAATTTTTGTATTGTTATTCAAGTATATCAAATCAATCCATGTAACTATTTGGCACAATAATGTGTTTTTTTTGTAGAAATTTGTCATGTGTATAAGTCACTTCTTCTAAGTCACATGTATTCTCAAAACCAACATCATCCTCAAACCCCCTTGTTGATTATGTGTTTCTAGACATATTTTCAGTGTTCACACAAAGTATTTCCTCCCCAAACCACACCATTTAGAAACTATTCATCCAGCACAAAATCTCTTTATGTAAATCCAGAATATTTTTTTTCTTCACCCATTTTTAAGGTCAGGACAAACAAAATAAAAACACGGATTGCACAATCTAATGTTCTACCAAAACAAAATATATAATTGAATTAAATACTTTTTGAAGATGCTCCCCCTGCATTTCTACACATGGGATGAGATGGATGGTTCGGGTTGTTGCTGAGAGATAATGTCATGTCCTGGATGCGGGCCCCTAGCCATCTCTGTGCTTTGGGGCTCCCATTCAGGGCATGGCACATGGAGAGGCCTCTAGCCATCTCCATGCCGTTGTGGGCTCCCCAGTCAGAGCAGCTGCATTCAGTTGACTCTGATTGGGGAGCCTACTTAGGTTAGGTTTTCACCACACCCGGTGTGGTTTATTGTTTGTCTTTGTACAGCGTCACGGTTTGTCTGTTGTTTAATACTCTTTTCAAGTAAATACGCTACACATTTCTTGTTAGTCGTTATATGTTTGTTTGCTACATCGTTTAGCACCTTTCATTTTCCGGTTACTGTTCGTGTAGAGTTCGTATCTGTTTGTTTGGGATTAAATCACCATTTACTTTTGAACAATGTCTGCGTTTGGTTTCGCCTGCACACCACAGCCGTGACAGATAAAGGTAGTTTAAGACGGACTGTGTCCTACCTTGTGTATTGCCAGCCAAAATTTCATCCCTGCTTCTCAGGAGTAGCATGATGGTGTGGTCTGGGACTCCTCTCTCCCTCTCATAGCCTCAGACTGAGGGAGGGTGAACTGGTACACAAATGGAAAAAAAAGAAATATATTAATCAAAACAACAACATAGAAGTTTTAACCTCTTGCATACTCTCTTTTATGGAATGATAAAACATTAACATGCTATGGTATATCTACAAACCAAGTATAATTTAAGGCTGTGTAAAATAAATAAATAAATGCAAGCCAAAAAATGATCTGTTAATATGGCCCAATGAAATACTTCAGAAATATCCAACATATTTTTTTAATACAGACTGCATTTACAAAATGTTACTGGCTTGAGTGGGTGCTATAGTAATCAACTGACTATCAACTGTCAATGAAATTTCAATCTCAATGACGAAAGGACTGGTCTTAAACTATGTCCGCAAAACTGCTCAGGATTGTTGATTTACATGGGTGAGATGACAGATATTTTTTGACAGGCATTTTGTTCCTAGACAGGCATTCTATTCAGCATACTTATGCATTTTAATGTTGGACCAAATGCTTGGGACTTCAGACTTCACAGTGAAGTCCACTGACTTTTTCAAAAAGCCTTGTGGACTTTGGCCATAATCATCTCAGTGGGTTTTGTTGAATCATAGGTCTCAGGACCTATGCATTGCTACGATCATGCCCTGGATTAAGTTGTCCCTTGGAATTCATAGATATTGTGGATTTAAATGTTAGTCTTTTAAATCCTGGAGAATTAGAACACCACCTTATAATGTTGGCAGTCGCAACAGCATTTACACCCCCAACCAAGGGCTTTAATGAAAGCATTATAACTGCAACCAAACTAAGGATTTAAACATACCCTGCATATTATCCTGGATGCATTGGCACAACAACAAATTGCAGCAAAAAAACATGGTAAACAGCCCTTAATCAGAAAAAGCTGTTTCTCGAGCAACTTGATGCCTGCCTTAAACAAATAATACATGTAAAATGCCCCAATCTGGTTTTAGACTTTATTATGCTTCTTGACCACATTCATTTGGAAAACTTAAAAACCTAAATTGGTCTACATGGACAAGGTAATTGCCTGGTTTACAAAATATCTACCATTACAATATAATTTCATCTCTGTGGAGGATCTGTCCTGCAACATATCAAAGGTACATGTTGGTGGGCTTTAATGTTCATTTAAGAGCAGTTTTGTTTTCAATATGCTACCTTTGGATTATGTCATTTTAATTACTATGCGGTCAACACACATCTGCACATTTGATGAAACATTGTTAAGCTACAAATTTCACCTATCACTTACCTTACCTGACCTTTCTGTTTAGCCAATGGCCAAAGTGCTTATTATTAATTGCTTGTGTAAGTCACTAAATCATTAAAATGCAAATATTTACATTGTTATGAAAAAGAAATCCTTTAAAAGGGTGAAGAGTCAGTGGCCTAGAGGTTGCTATTGTTAGTCTCGCATGTCAATGCAAGGTTCTTTTCATCTAAATTCGCATGAAAATAACTATATATTAGGTTACGTTGTGGTTACCTATGAACTGTTTTGTAATTTGTCAGTTTCTAACATCATAATTCTCTCTTTCAGATTGAGAGAATGTGGTCCCTTCCATTCGCATCCTATTCACTTTCCATACACAATTTCTTTTTTGCCATTGCATATACCTCTGACTACAGTTAGTTTGTTTATTAATGAACGATGAATAGAAATAGATGAATGGATGAGAGACCATTCATACACATGTTTGGCAATGTGCTTCAGAGGTTCTATAGCTCAAGGGATAGACGTGTTCCTTCCACCAAATTAGAGCATCCCGCAGAACTACATGTGTAGACTATTTTATAAGGTTAGTGTAGTGTTTTACCCAACACTTAACTTAAAGTGAACCAGAAACATTACCTAACCTTAATAACACTCAGTACTTTACCGAACATGTTTACATTGACATTTTATTCATAAGCTGATGCTCTCAACAAGTTTAATTTACATTTTTATCAGAATAGGTCATCCAAAAGATCCCCAATATCCAGACCCCCTCGTTCGGTGAGGAGACGGAATAAACCACTTGACCGGCACTACATGGTTACCACGCAACAGTAACGAATTATGCAGCGACTCCCTAAGGCCAATCAGTACAATGTTCTAAATGCTAAACCTCAGTGGGGTCCAAGATATTAAGTGTGGCAGACATACTAATGTAGAAAACAACAAATGGACAGAGACAGATTGATGGTCCCCCTCCCAAATTCATAGGTGGGGGACAATTACTAATGGTAAACTCATTTATTATCCATGACATATCAGCCATACTAACTGAATTACGTTGATAAGAGCTTTTTCGGCAATATATAAAAGCAATCTATTAAAATCTTAACAGAGTTTTCAAAAGGGACCTTAAGATTTGGCGTTTGGCATATGACAGTATGACGGATATTCAACAAGTAAACCACAAAGATGACCAATTCACATGACCGCTAACAAAGCTGGCGAGTAATGCTAAACTTCCCAGTTGTTTTGGCCACACATGGGGCTACAGCATGTGTGACTTCAAGAGCAAAGTTTTATACAGGTATTATGTGTTGGTTCATGTGGCAACTTCATTTCATCAAGCTTAATATTAACTAGCGGAAACATTATTCGTCATTATTCGTCACTATTACAGTCATGTAAAATTGACACATTGAAAGACCACTTTAGACCAGGGTGTTTCCTGAAAAAAGATTCCTCCCGTGCGTCTTTTAGAAAATGTTCGAAGATAATTTACAAGCATAACAACTGTGTTTCATCAAGCTTAAGAATGCACCCAACTGTTATTTATTCATTTCCCACCCCCCACTTGATAATGAAGGCAGCTTTAATACCTAGTCCTGGATGTCTAAATTCCCGAAATGTAATTGGTGTTGGCACACATGACACTTTGGGGGAGGTCCACCAAATCAGAACAAACCTGAAATCGTATCTCTTTATATCTTTGTAAAGTAGGACTATGCTAAATAACTTTCAATTCTAACAAAGTATTAATCCTATTCATAACCCTTGCATTTCCACAAACTATTCTCAAATGAATGTGTCTGTCCAAGGGTACATTGCAAAGACCATACTTTAAATGAATACATTATTAATTAAATATAATAATGAATAATGAACAATGTCTCTAGGGCAACAGATTGTCATTTCTATATTTATGATCGGCCCCACACAAACAAAAGCTGTACACAACACAACAGCTGTGACACACACAAACTTGAACCAAGTTTGAGCCCATGAAAGCAAACATCAGAGAGAAGAACAAAATACTCATATTCAGACACCATTTCTACCATGTTACATAAAAAAATGCATATGCATTAATGCTGTTAATTTCCCGTGGTTATATTCTTCCTTATTACCATTCTTTAAATTCAGCAATGAAGAATTATTAAACAGACTTTATTAAGAGAGATCATGACCCATATTTTGTAGTATAGGAGTGAATTAACTGCCAATAAATAGTATCCTTGTTCCATATACTGTTACTTCCTTCAATCACCATTGGAACAACCCTAATGTTTGGCCCACAGTTCAGTGGCCTGGTAGACGGTGAAGTTTACAATGACTTCAGAATCTTAAAACAGAAGTAGACCTCATACATGTCAGCCAGTTTCTGTTAGAAAGCCTAGCATGTTGCCAGATTATGACTGTCTGAATGGTGATAATGAATGTCCACGGCCCTAACTGTCTCCTGGCCTTTGGTTTGGTCAGCAATGGCTGTAAAACATCATACATGCAGGACAATTTCTATGTTTTATAGGATGAAACTTCAGTTCATGTTAATGGTTACTTAGGATGAATAATTTCTGAAGGTATCCTGAGAATATAATAATTTGTGTTCAGTGGTGCTGCAGTTCAAAATGTCTATTTATGGCAATAACATGCCATTTAGCAGATGCTTTTATCCAAAGTGATTTAGTCATGAGTGCATTCATTTGCATATATGTGGTCCCAAGGATCAAACCCGCTGTAATGGCACAGGTACGATGTTCTGACAGAACTATAGACCGGAATATATGGATATGCCATAGACAACAGAAAATCTACCCCCTATAATGAACAAAAAAAGACTAGATGTGCCTTAGTCAATTACTGGTGCTACCAGAATATAAACTAATTCAATATGAAATAACAGTGTTTTTTCCTTTTAGTGGACCAATCTTGTGACTCAGCTCATAGTTACACACTGTTTCTGGCCTCACTGCAATG
Source organism: Novumbra hubbsi (assembly GCA_016801125.1). NCBI lineage: Eukaryota > Metazoa > Chordata > Actinopteri > Esociformes > Umbridae > Novumbra > Novumbra hubbsi. The sequence goes on along the minus strand of JACXGK010002439.1, from coordinate 44,948 downwards.
TTACTGTCGAATGCAACAAAGTACAGTGGTTTAAGGGCACATCTGCAGGTAGACTCTGACAGTCACATAAAGGGTCAAAACTGACAACACCACGGATAATGGCCAGAGTTGTAAGACCATGTCCCAGGAGGAATTGACCTGTATAGAGCTGCAACCTTGACCAATGCCCAGCACACAGTATAAATCTAAACCCTGTCAGACAAATGACAAAAAAGTTAATCAGAAAAAAGGGGTCAAATTGCAGAGGACGTGTGATGGATGGACCGGCACATGTGTTGCAGCAGGACACACTGAGCTAAAGCTCTCAACCCAGAGTGGAAAGAGATCTAAAAAGGGTGAATAATACTGTACGTGGAGAAACATTGACGTTTCCCTTTGAAATAATGATGCATTCAACGGATAAGCTGCAGGGAGAGGTAGGCGGAAAGGGCATTGGCCTCACTCTCACAGTCACACACAATCCTGTACATTAACAGAAGTGTCTAGAACAGCACTGGAGAGTGGGTGTGAAAAAGGGATTAAAGGAGAAGTTCACTTTTTCACAACGTACAGTAGGTTAGTTTTCTGAAATTGCAAAACAATCTGTGCACGCTTTGATAAAATTGGATAAACATGCAAAATACACTATTTGGATCTTAAAACATTCAACTTGTAGAAGTAATATGTAGGAGTTTAGTGATAGAAGTTTGCAAGGAGTTATATATATATATATATATATATATTTACACTACCATTCAAAGGTTTGTGGTGGCTTAGAAAAGTCCTTGTTGTAGAAAGAAAAGAACATTTCTTATCCTCTAAAATAACAATAAATTAATCAGAAATTCAATGTTAATGTTGTAAATTACTATTGTTGCTGGAAACCTCAGATTTCTTTAGAGAATATCTACATAGGCTTACAGGGTTGAATTAATGTCACGTTTGTTAATTCATGTGCTGGGCTTCTAGGCCGAGCTCTTCCTTTATACACTTTCTATGTCCTCCTGCCCATCTTAATCTGGTGTTTTGGTGTTTTGTGGTTACTGTTTGTGGGTACTACTTCATTTCATTTAAGATGCCAGTTGAGGACCTGTGAGGCATCTCAAACTAGACACTCTAACGTGTTTGTCCTTTTGCTCAGTCTTACACCCGGGCTTCCCACACCTCTTAATTCTGGTTAGAGTGTGTTTGCGCGGTTCAGTAAAGGGAGTAGTGCACATCGTCGTAGGAATACAAGTTTCTTGGCAAATTCTTGCGTCAAATAGCCTTTATTTCTTGAAACAAGAATAGACTGACAAGTTTTAGAAGAAGGTTCTTTGTTTCTGGACATCTGAGTCTGTAATCGAACCCAGACACGCTGATATTGAACTAGTCTAAAGAAGGTCAGTTTTATGACTTCTTTAATCAGCACAATAGTTTTCAGCGGTGCTAACATAATCGCGAAATGGTTTTCTAATGATCAATTAGACTTTTCAAATGATAAACTTGGATTAGCAAACCCAACATGCCATTGGAACACAGGGACGATAATAATATTTGTTGCTGATAATCTGTACACCTACGTAGATATTTCATAAAAGAAATGCCGGCTACAATAATCATGTACAACATAAACAATGTCTACACAGTATTTCTGTTTAGAATTATGTTATTTTTGAGGACAAAAATATTAGCATTTCTTTCACAACAAGGACATTTCTAAGCAGCCCAAAACCTTTTAATGTTAGTGTTTAGAGATATATCATGTAACATACAGCATACCAGTCAAAAGTTTGGACAGGCCTGCACATTCAAGGTTGTTTCTTTAGTTTTATTGTTTTCCACATGGTAGAATAAGAGTGAAAAAAGCTAAACACAACACAGATGGAAGTATGTATAAACCCCAAAAATCACCCTCACGTCCTCTCAACATTCTTGAATGATTTTGCACATATGATGAGCACATGACAGCTGCTTTTATTTCATTCTGAGGTACAACATATTGCAAACATTTCAGTGGGGTTGAGGTTGGGTGAATGTATAGGCCAGGTCATCTGATGCCGGCCTCCATTAATCTCTTAGTCAAATAGCCCTTACACTGCCTGGATGTGTTCTGGGTTATTGTCCTGTTGAAAAACAAATGACAGTCCCACTAAGCACAAGCCAGATGGGATGGCACATTGCAGCCAAATGCTGTGGTAGCCATGCTGTTTGAGTGGGCATTGAATTCTAAATAAATTACCAAAAACATCACATCTTCTACTCCATGCTTCACGGTAGGAACCAAACATGTGGAGATCATCTGTTCACTCACAACCTGTCACTGTGTTTTAAATAGACACAGCGGTTGAATCCCAAAATATATCATTTGGAGTTATCAGTCCAACAGACAATTCTCCACTGGTCTAATATCTATTTCTCATGTCTCTTTGCCCAAACAAGTCATTTCTTCTTATTGGGCTACTTCAGATTCTTTGCAGCATTCGGATCATGAAAGCTTGATTCACACAGACTCCCTTGAATGGTTGATGTTGAGATGTGTCTGTTACATGAACTCTGTGAAGCATTTATTTGGGCTGGAATCTGAAGCGCAGTTAATCGACAATTTCTGAGGCTGGTAACTCGAATGAACCTATCCTCTGCAGCAGATGTAACTCTGGGTCATCTTTTCCTGAGGCGGTCCTCATGAGAACCAGTATCATCATAGCGCTTGATGGTTTTATGTGAGTGCCCTTGAAGAAACTTTCAAATTTATTGAAATGTTCTAGATTGGCTAAGCTTTATATCTTAATGTAATTGTGGACTTTTGTTTCTCATGGATTTTTTGTAGTAGTTCTTGCCGTAATTTTAATTACAACAGTACAGTTCTTTCTACCAACCCAACCTTGTCACAAAGCACATATATTGAAACTGAGAAATATATATATTTTTAAATATATGCCCATTTTGAATTTAATGCCAGCAACACATTTCAAAAAATGTGGGACAGTCAAGGGACAATACTGCATGGCCGTGATCAGGCAGCTATGCATTAAGAACAGACAGGATTCTGTAGTGGACATCACTGTATGGGCTCAGAAATACTTCAGAAAACCATTCTATACACAGTGCGTTGTTGCATGCACAAACTCAAGTTAAAACTCTACCATGCAAAGAAGAAACATGATATAAACAAGATCCAGAAAGATTTCACATTAAAAAACAACTGCAATTGGTCTCCTCATTTTCCAAACACTTACAGTGTTGTTAAAAGAAGAGGAGATGCAACACAGTGGTTAACAGAAAACTGTCCCAGCTTTTTTGAAACGTGTTGCTGGCATCAAATTCCGAATGGTGTCACGTCCTGGCTTGGGGCCCCTGGCCATCTTTGTGCCTCGGGCTCACAGTCAGGACGTGCCGTGTAGAGCACCTCTATGCTACTGTTCAGGGCTCCCCAATGGGAGACAGCTGTGGTCAGTTGTCTCTGATTGGGGCGCCTACTTAGCTTCGTTCTTGTCCACACTCGGTATGGTTTATTGTTTGTGCTATGCCTCAGTTCACGGCCGCGATAACGTTTAGTTTATTTTGTAATTGTTCTGTGGATAAGCTGCAAATGAGCATATTTTTTTCCGGAATCAATAACATTTCTCAGTTTAAACGTTTTTAAAGGTTGTCTTTTTTCAATACATTTTAGTGACTGTTTTTATTAGCATTTTACTCAGTGTCCCGACATTTTGTGAACAGAGTTGTACAATATCAAATGTATTGTGATCTGTGTAACACTTATTTGGTTGATCAATTATTTCACGTGGGTTATGATATCGTTTTCATATCATCACTATTATTCTACAATGTGGAAATACCGTTGAAAAAAACAGGTGTCTACATTTTGGACCGAAACTATATATACTTTATAAATTGTCCACATATACAGTGCACTGCTGAACCAAAACATTATGACCACTCATCAGTGAAGCTGATGATCTCCTAACAAGGGGCACATGTCTGTGTAGGTTGTATGTTAAGCGAGCAATGTAGTCAACGTGTTGGATGCAGAAGAAATTGGCAGGAGTAAAGACCTGACTGTCTTAGACAGGGGCCAAATGGCTCTTGCCAGATGGATGGTTCATCTCTGGATTGGAAAGGCTTGTGCCGTGCTCCTACCGACAGCGGTCTGATGAGGGACCAACCACAAACCAGCAACAGGGTGTTGGGCGCCCAAGAATCATCGTTGGGCAAGCGCCAAGAAGGCTGTCCCCTTTGGTCGTAACCGAGAAGCTCTACTGTGGCACAAGTCACAGAAGATTACAGTGATGTTTCATGTGTCACAACACCTGTCGTGCACGGGGTTGCGTGGTCACAGACCGGTCAGAGGGCCCGTGATGACGCCTATCCACTTGTCAAATGTCAATTTGACACGTGCCACCTACCTAAACATTGTTGCAAACCACGTACGCACTTTCATGGCAATGATATATTCTCTGATTGCAATGGTCTCTTTCAAGAGGGTAATGAGCCCGGCCTCAATGGTTTGGGGAACATAAAGAGTTCAAGGTGTTGCCCTGGCCTCCAGATTTCCCCAGATCTGGTTTCGATTGTGCATCTATCAAATAGAAGCTACCTACAGAATTTGAAGGGTCTGCTGCTAATGTCTTGGTGTCAGATTCCACAGGACACCTTCACAGGGGTAGCGCTGTTGGGCTACACACGGAGGACCAACAGCATATTAACCAGTTGGTCGTGACGTTTCGGCTTGTCAGTGTATATGTTGTAGAAACTCCCACACTGATATCAATTAATATAATATAAATATATAGTAATTAATAAAAATTATATGCATTTTCCCATGTCAAGGGGTAAAGTGCATCAGTAACAGAAACTGTGTGAAAAGGCCCATGTGGATCCAACTGCCACACCAGGCAGCTTTAGAAGAGCTTGATCTACAAAAACAACAAAGAATCGTCTCAATCATGCTATCATTAAAGACAAGGAAAGATCTAAATACCAATAAATAAATGACAGAACTGCTCAAAATCTGTCCAGTAATGTCAACTTCCTTCTTCCGTCATTCAAGAGTTCAAGAGTTTCAGACAAACATTACTGAACAATCCCGTAAGTGGCAGATCCTTGTCTTTCAACGGCATCCACCACTAAAACCTATGGGAGATCCCACGAAGCTATGAAATCCCCACCCATATCCTTACCCCTGACGTTTTTTGCTCAACCTGGTTAAGACTGGCCAATAGACTGGGCCTAGCAACACACAGAATTTCAGGCTACAGGAATAAGATGGACCTTCATATTCAACTCAATAACAAAAAATGCATATAATCTGGGCAAATCAGTAGAAACATAAACAATAAATATTTCAGCGGTTTATTATCAACACTCCTTTATGGTTTGAAATGCTGGAAACTGACAGAGGTAGACCTACAACGTTCACAAGCTTTAATTTCTGCTCCACAATGTTTCTAAACAAACCCAGCATTGATCACCAACTTCCTATGATTTAGAAACGCAAGTAGCAATAGAAGCGAAAAGAAAGCATAAACGTTGCCCAGGACAGCGAGGCTGAGAACATCCAAATGATGTTCAACAGCATGATGTAGAAAGGTTGTCCAGGGACTAAAAGAAGTGGATGGCTTTTATTGCTGAAATACTCGCCAGGCAGGGAAACAGGGATGCCTGACTGAGGGGGTCGACGTGCTAGTGCTCAGTATCCCCCACAAAACACCAGAAAATTGCAAACTTATTTAGATTACTGTCACTCCCCTATTTTATAACGATGTTTTTACTGTCAGATGTTCATTGTTTCTTAAACCGTGAAATGAGAATTCAGTTCAATTAACATAGGTGAACTTAAACTAAGGAGAAAACATAATTGAATAATTAATCACAGGCAATAAACAATATTTATTAGAAGAAAATATAACAATAAATTATTTTTTCAAAGCAACATATAACTACTGTTACAGGAGAACAATCATGGAGATAGAATCAATAGAACAGGTGTCCCCATTCAACCAACATGTTTAATCTAGGTATAAGAATCTATTCTCTGATACTGTATTTTACATTGTGGTCTATATAAAATCATATATATTGGTGTACAATATATTCTGCTTAAACTAAACAAAGTAGCGCAAATATAATTTAACGTTGAATGACCTACATACAGATAAAAAACACAAAAATTATAGAAAGTGTGTGATCACTTTCTGATTATATGGATGGACATTGGACACACATGAGTTCAAACAGGGTATTAAAGGCTCAAGGAAGAAAGATCTATACATGTATAGGCGAAGTTACTGATCTTCAATAATCTATCAATTTATTCAATATACACCTCAATCTCTCTCTCTGTCTCTCTCTCTCTCTCACACACACACACACACACACATACTGTGGGGCAATGATATGAAAGACAATATGTGGTGTGTATACATATATATATATATATATATACATATATTTATATAAATTATTATATATTAACATCCATATAACATGAAATGACAAATACACCATGCACACATACTGGTGGTAATCAATTATAACAGAATGAAGAGCAATAGAGATAGCTTGTGTGTAAGAGAGGCACTGTACTCACCTAATTAACCCCTTAAAACTGAGTGATTCTAAATGTAATTGTTTTTTGTAGGTAGAAAATGTGACAATCACAGATAAAATCACTAGAAGTTAAGATGTTATGTCCTTAATCCTTGACAGTAAAAAAAAATTCAAATTCAATAGTGGAAAAAAGTATTAAAATCAGCTTTAGTCCATTAGGAAAATAAAATAGCAAAAAGTCCTGAATATTAGTGCTGTTTATAATAACAGTTAATTAGAAGTTTTCATTTGGAATTCAAATCGTAGAGTACTTCCACGGGAAAACAGCTACATCCAGAATGAAATTATCATTGTGAAGAATATTCAAAAAACCCATTCCCAATATCTTCCTATAATGTAGAGGAGCGCTCAATTCTACTTCAAAAGAAAAAATAAAGGAAATATACAGAGAGAGGTGGAGAAAGAATGAATTATGTAGTTTGCTCTTCTTATCTATGAATCTGTCTATTGCTGAGTGTAATACACTCTCTTTACCTCTCACTCACTCTCTCTCTCTCTCTCTCTCTATCTCACACACACACACACATATGCATAAACACACCAAAAGTCCAGCAGTGTTTGGTTAGTTCCTAATATATCTAATTTCAAACCATTTCACAATGCTGTCAACACTTTCCTTCTCTGATATACCAACATCAAATGACCTGCCCCTTGAATTAGATCACAGTCGTCCCAGGAATAACCAATAAAAATATAAGTAGAATTTCCGCGCTATATGTGAATAGAATTCTCAAATGACATATTTAAAAAGATATTGGAAAAATGACCTTTCCTTCTACATTTAATAATAGCGAGACAATGTGGTATGAACATTGGGACATGAGAAAAAACCTGATGGCAAGAGAAAGAAAGATGGTGCAACAAATAGATCAATGACTGAAGGGAGCAAAACAACAATGGTGTCGAGACAAAGGGAACTTAGAAGAGAACGACTGATAACGAGAAATGTTTGGAAGGCAAAGAATTGCAGCGAGGGCTTCAGTCCATTCTGCTGAGGGTCTGTGTGTGTCAGGCAGAGTGCTGGTGGGACTTGAAGAACAGAGGAGGAGGCACACACGCACACACACACACGCACACACAGGTGACAAACCGGTGGGAATGAGAGAGGGGCGAGAGGGAATCAAGAGCAGAGCAGAAGATAATGTTTTACATTTATCAGACTGCGGTGAATTCACAAGAGGTGCAGGATATTAGGGGGACCGTCAAATATCTCGGTTTTGTTCCCTGCTTTTCTAGACAAACATCCGTTTGAAAATACTTTTAATGTTCAGCATAAAAAAAAATGGTGTCTGCCTCGATTCCTCTCAATGGTCTCTTCTTGCGTTCGGGTAAATGATAAGAATGGAACATGTAGTGTGAGAAGGAGAGCAGGCTGTTGTGCAACACGTAACTCCTAAGACACAGTCAAAATGTGCTCTGTGAAGAGATGAAGGCGTTACAAATCCAAATGCAGGTTTGGGTTGAGGACAAAAGCAAAAGGGTGATGTTTGGAATGGAGTTGTGGTGGGAATGGTAGAACAGGTGTATCAGCCTGATGACCTAATGAAAGAACCATTCTTATACCGAGCCATTCTCTTGTGTAACGTGTGTTCATGTGTGTTCTATGGACCCAAAACACGCACAAACACACACAGACATACACACACACTCACATTTATAAATAGAGACAGACACTGAACACTAAGAGACCTACCTATAAATACAAATACGAATCCCCAAAACAGAGGTGCAAAGGATGGTGGGAGAAGAAGAGGTTACAAAAGAGGGGGAGAAAATGACAGGAAGGAAAAATAGGGTGTAATCTTAATAATCTGGTTTGGTTTTGGAGGAGGGGGGATCTGGGTAATTGAAACACTGGTGGATTAATGGAACTAGTCTAAGTTAGTGGTGGACAGTGAGTGGGGCGGTGAGAGGGGTATGTGGGGTAGGAGTGGTGGGGTATGGGTACAGGGAGGGGGAATGTGGGTAGGACAGGAAGAGTGGACTGGGAGTACTAGGAATGTTAAGAAATGGGAGAATGGATAAAGAAATGGAAAATGAAAAATGGGAAGAAATTCCCCCTCCTCTCTCTTTTTTCTTTCTTTTCTCGTTCATAAATAGAAGAAATTGTAGACGAGGTAAATGGAGAAATAGATGACGAGGCAGAGGACGGAGAGAGAGATCAAATGAAAAGACAAAGCACCTTCTAGCAACGCGATGAGTAAGAAGAAAAACAAAAAACGAAAGAAAAAAACAAATACTCCAGTAGCCTCCGTTTTGTCTCGTCTTTATGTGGAAGGGGGATTGGCAGGTGCCAGCGTTTCCCCCTCCCGGCTTCTCTTCTGGCTTCTTTTCTTTCAACAAAAATGGACTTCCCATCCAGATGGAAAAAAAGGTCCTTCTCCTCTCTTAACTGCGGTCTATTACGTGCCACTCACACAGGTTAGACATTGTTGCACAGTCTCATAAATATTGCTTACTGAAAAGACATGGGGCTGTAAGACAAGCATTGCCTGCCTTATGAGAAAGGATAGTGAGCAGAAATTGCTATCTGTCCCCTCTCCCGCCCATCCCTGGGTAAGCTGGGTGAGAGGGAGGAGGGTCTCCTCACAGCATTTGTATGCGTTGAGTGAGAGAGGAGGAGGAGGAGGAGGCGGGGGGTGTTTTTACAACAGATGTCGAGGAACCGGTGTTGGTGTGAACTGACATGCGACTAGCTCCACCTAGAGGCAAACACAAATATGCCGGTTCTCACAGAAAAGTCATCCTGAAATCTTTCTTAAGGTCCAATGGGCAGCCATTAAGACATCCCCTGCCCCTATCAGACACAATATAAGGCAGCGGATCTTAATCTTTTAATTGTAAGGGAACATCACAGAGTCACTGAATTAGTTTACATATCTTACATGTCTTGAAAGTAATAGATACAGACCTGTAACTGTTATTATAAATAATAATGTATGTAGAACTGCTCACAGTGATACAATAATACTTCCAACAGTTACATTTCCAGACAAAATACATAAACATGTGTTGTGGATCAACTTCCAGCAGCCCTACTGAGCACCCTGTAGGGAGCAGATTGAACCAGGGAGCACAGGTTGAACCAGGGAGCACAGGTTGAACCAGGGAGCACATGTTGAACCAGGGAGCACAGGTTGAACCAGGGAGCACATGTTGAACCAGGGAGCACATGTTAAACCAGGGAGCACATGTTGAACCAGGGAGCACATGTTGAACCAGGGAGCACAGCTTAAACCAGGGAGCACATGTTGAACCAGGGAGCACATGGTGAACCAGGGAGCACAGGTTTAACCAGGGAGCACAGGTTGAACCAGGGAGCACATGTTGAACCAGGGAGCACAGGTTGAACCAGGGAGCACATGTTGAACCAGGGAGCACAAGTTGAACCAGGGATCACAGATTGAACCAGGGAGCAATGATTGAACCAGGGAGCACAGGTTAAACCAGGGAGCACAGATTGAACCAGGGCCACAGGTTGAAAACCACTTGTAGAAAGTGATCTGTCCCTAATGGTGGCAGAAATCAAGCTAGAAGCAGAGATGGATATGAAAGACTTTCCAAGGTTATTCTTTAATAAAGAGATGCTCATGTTTATTATCATATATTGACATGGCAATTTTAAAAGCATGTTTTAGACTGGCCGACAGATGACTGCTATACAAAGCAATTAATTTCATGTTTTCATATCCCTTACCATATCCCTCACAGGAATTGTGAGAATGCTGCTTTTATGTACATTCAATGCAGCATTCAACAACATAATTTCCAAGTTAGTCACTGCCAAAAATGAATTTGGCCAGAAGCAATTTTTACTAGACATTATTTGGGCTAGCATACACTACTCAACAAACAGTACTGAAGCAATTATTATAATGGGAATATGTATAAATCTCTTGTTTGTTTACATCAGAGTACATTTTGGCATACATGCTCAGGAATTTGAGTTAACATAACAGGTCTGATTTGGCTTAACTTGAGGCAATTTTTCATCCGGCTATAGCAATCCAGAAAATTACCCAGTTTTGATTAAACGTAGTTGAATAATGAATTTGACCAATAATTCCCAAAACAACACTGACGAGCCAAAGAGCACTAATATGTTTACTGTTGCCTTGGTTAAACATGAAAAATTCTCACATGCTGCAAACTTAGTATTTCTTTTTTATTGTTTTATTAAGAAAGGAAAACAAACACTCCCTTCAAAATGTTGGTCAATGGCCATTGTAATAGCATGGGCTGTCAAACATTTAAAACATCACAATTAATCGCACATTCTGTATTTCCTGATGAGCGGACCTTAAAGCTTTACAAGTACTACAAGAAAAATCTAATTTTGTTATTAGTATTGATGTATTTAGGATATTTTCAGTGTATTGTGCACACTTCCAGATAATGTGATTAACCGCAATTAAAAAAAGAATATTGTGCACTAAACGTACAAAAGGTTGATTTGAATTAACTTAACTTTGACAGGCCTAATAAATATATTTGCGGCCATATGCACCAAATAAGCATAAACATTTTGTAAGTTACTATTTAAACAAAAACACTCAACATTCCTACACTAAACACTCAAAGAAGTTGGCATTAAGACATCAGTGCACTGAGGCTCACAGAAGGGTCCAAAACGACCATATATATCCCGGGCACAGACTGCAAAGTAATACTTGGAGCCAGGGACAAACTGTGTGAGAGTACAGGCCATGGGCAGGGCTAAGGCCTTCACCTCCCCAATCTTCTTCCAGAATGAGGAGGTTGTGTCGGTGTCTGCGGAGCCAGAGTGGTCCTGGTTGTATGCATATAGATGGTAACAGTCCACGGCAGCACAGCTCCTGTCTATCTCAGTCACAGACCAGGAGAGAACGATCCCGTTGTCCTTGGTTTGAACATGGGTTAGCTTGAGCAGAGGCTGCTGCGGAGGCTTGGTGTTCACCGACTCTAGTGGGAGGCTGACGGCAGGAGGTGGGGCCGGCAAGGGGGGAACTGGAGAGGTCTGGGAGAAAGGCGGAGAAGATGTGGTTTCCGTGGCACTTTCAGATGGGAAAGTCTGCTAAATACATGTTTAGACAAGGTCAGTATTTTCCGCCCAATTTGCTATGTTTGATATCTTTATTTCGTTATAGGCCAGGATGATGTTTCTTCATTGGGAATCTCACCTGCAGAGGGAGACGATCGACAACTTCGGGTGTGGACCTGGCTAGAGTGTGATCGAGTGAAAACCTCACTGAAAAGTAAAAAACATCAAAACATTAAATACAACAACATTACCAGTCAAAGTGTCCAGACACACAATACTACACTTACCAGCCTTTTTTCCAACCGGAGAGGAAGTGGTGGTTTGCTGACCTGCTGTTGAAGGCGTGGGGGAAGCCTTGCAGACCATTGGAGCGTTCAGCACTCCTGTCACTGCAAATAACAAAAGGTACAAGTCATGGAGAGAAGTGCAGTATTGTAAGCAAGGACAACCCCACTGTCAGACCCCTATTATACAATAATCAATGTGACTGTAGTTGCCAGTTGATCAACATGTGCAGAAGATTCAGGTCTGGTAAACTAAATATCCACTAAACTACGGATCTATAGCCACAAGCAGAATAAAGGGTGATGTTATCCAGAACCATGTGAATTTTCACTGTCACGCTGATGACAAAGTTGTACATCTTGATGTAACATGTAGACTCTAAAAATTAATTACTTTTCAAGCATGTGTTTTATATATTAGGAAGTGGATGACATGTTTTATTCAGTCCCATTGCCACATGTGTATAAAACTAGCCCCTAACCATGCAGTCTGCCTGGTACTGTAATAGGATGCCACGATTGCAACAACTCAGTTAGTGAGATTTCTTCCCTCCTAGATATTCCAAGATCAACTGTAAGTGGTATTATTTCAAAGTGGAATCATTTAGGAACCACAGCAACTCAGCCATGAAGTGACAGACCACATAGAGTTACAGAGTGGGGTCACCAAGTGCTGAGGTGCATAGTGCATTAAAGTCCCCAAAGCTCTGCTGACTCTATAACTGCAGAGTTCCAAACCTCCTCTGGCATTAAAACTAAACTAAAACTGTGTGCCTGAAGCTTCAAGCAGCTTCATGCAAGCCTTCAAATCACCAAGCACAAAGTCAAGCATCGAATGGAGTGGTGTTAAGCACAGTGCCACTGGACTCTGGAGCTGTGGAAACGTGTTCTGTGGATTGACAAACCATGCTTCTCCATCTGGCAGTCTGATGGATTGTCTGGGTTTGGTGAATGCCAGGAGAATGTTTCCTGCCTGACTGCATTGTGCCAACTGTAAAGATTGGTGGAGGAGGGATAATGCTATGGGATTGTTTTTCTGGGGTTGGCCTTTGCGAGCAATGCCCTCTCATCCATTATCAGTGTATGACCTCACCAATGGTCTTCTGGAAGAATGGGCAAAAATTCCAACAGACACACAATCTTGACAGACACATTTTATAGAAAGCCTTCACAGAAAACTGGAAGCAGTTATAGCTGCAAAGGGGGGACCAACTTGATATTAATGCCTATGGATTTAGAATAAGATGTCATAGAAGCTCCTGTATCAATATATGATCTTCTTTCAAAACATTTTTATAGATAAAGGTGAGGTAATTGAACCAAAAACAAATGAACTTTTAACCATGATATCATTTATTTAACAAAAGATTTACAAAGATGCATTTTCCTACATTTCCTTATGCCCGAATAGCTGGTACTGCTCCCTTTGGCTGAAATAGCATCAATAGGACTTTTCATTAACTGTCAACCAGTCTCTGACATTGTCTCTGAGCAAGTTTTTCCCACTCATCCATGCTGAATTTTTTCAGCTGTGTGAGGTTTGACAGGTTTCTTGCATGAACAGCCCAATTACATGAGGTCTTGGCCCACACCTGTGGAGTACCAGGCTCAGAAGACCTTGTACCGAGCCCTCCTGGTTGTGCTGCAGATCAAGGTGATACCTGACGATTCCAGCTGCCACTCTTCTGACCCCCTTCTCAACCCACCTTGGACTGACCCCGTCTAGCTTCTGACCTAGATTAGGCCTTACAGACTGATGGACACAGCCCATGTGAAGTTATTAATTACTAATAGTATTCTTACAACTGTCTTCAACCCTGTTTTTGCATGCTCAATGGGGTTTCAGACTGGGTGTTTTGTAAAAGCACTTTGTGACAACTGCTGATGTAAAAAAGTCTTTATAAATACATTTGATTGATTGATTGAATTGATTGAATAGGAATATCAATCTTACCTAAAACATCATCATCATCATCATCCTCTGTCAGGTCTATGAATGCGTCAGATATGGTGCAGGGAAACGTCTTTGTTAAGTCTGAAGGAGGGTTTGTAGCTTGACTACCTACATAGGAAAGTGTAGGAGAACCCAGCATCTTAGTTTGAATGATGTACAATGAGAAGACAATTTAAGAGGGCCAGACGCAGTTCAGTTGTAAGCTAACCTGTCTTTACAGGCACCTGTGTTCCCGCAGGACCGGCCAGTTGTGCAGGAGCAGCTTGTGGCACTGTCGGGCCAGGCATCAACAGTCTCGGCACGGATGCACTTGAAGTAGAGTACACCGCAGACTCAAGCAAAATGGACTTGCAGACTGAGACAGACACACCTGAGCTGGGCTTGTTGAAGGGCCCAGAGGCTCCAAAGTGGACAACATTGGATGTGCCCTTAGTTATGGCACTAGATGGGGTTATGGATGTGGCTGTAGCCATGGTTACATTTGTGGTTGTGGCACGGGGTGTTGTTGAGGACATGTGTATAGTTGTGAGTGTGGCCAATGGTGTGGCCCTGGCCGTAGCCATGGGTGTGGCCCTGGCCGTAGCCATGGGTGTGGCCCTGGCCGTAGCCATGTGTGAGGTTGTGGCAGCTGTCACGGTAACGGGCGCCGTTAAAGTAGTAGGTATATTTGTGAGTGTGGCAGCATAATGAGATAAGAGGGCGGATGTGGAGGGACCGGACCTCTGCAAGATGAAGGCGGTTCTGTGTGATGAGGTGGAACTCGTCAGGGTAGAAAGTGTAGACACCGGGATAAGCTGGGAGTTAGTTGGGTTCCTGAAGATGGCCGTCCCTCCGCCTGGCAGCTGTATGAGCAAAGGCTGGAGGGAGAAGCCAGAGTGGATTGGTGTGGATGCAACACAAGACCGCAGCATCAAGGTTTGTGTCGGGGCCTCAGATTGGGTTGAGGGTGAAGGCGGCAATGACGCTCCTGGAAGAGAAATAGGAATTCAAAATATAGTAGTAGAAACTTGACTTTTTCTTCTTGTGGGTTGTTTGCCATCAGAAAATGTGCCCCTCATACATACAACCTCTGGCACTTTTAGGGCACGGTAAGAAATAAGTCTCTGTTTGATACAGCTTACCAGAACATTTATTTTACTGTTGGTATACATGTTTATATATTAACTACATCTAAATTCAAAATCAGGCTATTCAATGACATCAATGCCAATTACTAAGAGCTGTGATTTGCTAGTTAAGGTAGGTTTCAGGGCATTGGATAACAAAGACAACAAATTACATGTTACATTTCAATTACATCAGCATTAAGTAAGTTTCTGCAGCACAGGTTTATGAAACAATGATAAATTATTGAAGATATTTTTTGGTAAAAGGTTGTCCTGGAAAGTACTTCTGTTTCCAGATCAAAAAAGATGCAAGAACTCCGGAGGTTGTGGAATCAAAATAGATTACAATGAAAATCATCAAGCCAAGCCGTCTGCAGAAACAACTTAATACACTCTTAATACACTCAAACCTATCTTCTATCCAGTTTCTTATCAGTGATCTCATTCAGGCGTCCCATATGTTAATTCTATGCCGTTCCCCCTTTTTGGGTCCGCAACCATTATCTCCATTGAGTCACCTCTTATTAAATATTGGTGGCGTCAGTGTTGGAACGTTCTAAAAGGCTACAGGGCCTCTAAGGTCCTGCTGGGTTGCCTGGTGGATCCTTCCCTGTACCGTCTAGGGCCTTGTAGGCCATCATCATGTACGTTTACTTCTTCATACAGACGTTACAGTTTCACAACTGATAATTCATTATCTCAACTAGATGCATTTGTCAGATAAATTGTTCTAATTGAATACATTGTGATTCACTATTTATAATTTTTTGGGGGGGTATATTCAGAGTGTTTGCAAACAGTGTGTTACTATGGTACATTCAATAATGAATTTATTGTGTGGTTATGTGAAACACAAAAAGTACTCTATAAGGTCACTGTTATTACTACATTCGACCGAAAACCAATGCGAAATGCAGTGTGAAAAGTTGGTTGAGAGTGGCTTTATGAAACCAATAGGCTTTATGAAACCAAAACTATGTGATCTCAACAGTGATAACTGTTGTCATAACTGATTCTTACCTGAGGGATCATGAGTTGGGACTTGATTTCTCTGATCATTACACTTTAGATTGGATGTGTTTTTCACCAGCATTCTGTTTACAAGCAGAGGAGAGGAATATTTCTAAAGACAGAGGAGTAAGAAACCTTATCGAATGCCGCACCATGAAGAATGACGCTTAATGCAAACATAAGTGGACCCTAATTGTCTTTATTTTAAAGAAAACTATTAATAACAAAATAATTTACAATACAAACCATTGACTAACCTCAGGCCAACAATTGCTGAGGCTGAAGTAGAGGCTATTAAGGCGGTGTCTGAGGAGGTGGCTGGGGCAGTGCCGGAGGAGGTGGCTGGGGCGGTGCCGGAGGAGGTGGCTGGGGCGGTGACTGGGGCAGTGTCTGAGGAGGTGGCTGGGGCGGTGTCTGAGGAGGTGGCTGGGGCGGTGACTGAGGAGGTGGCTGGGGCGGTGGCTGAGGAGGTGGCTGGGGCGGTGGCTGAGGAGGTGGCTGGGGCGGTGACTGAGGAGGTGGCTGGGGCGGTGGCTGAGGAGGTGGCTGGGGCGGTGGCTGAGGAGGTGGCTGGGGCGGTGACTGAGGAGGTGGCTGGGGCGGTGACTGAGGAGGTGGCTGGGGCGGTGTCTGAGGAGGTGGCTGGGGCGGTGTCTGAGGAGGTGGCTGGGGCGGTGTCTGAGGAGGTGGCTGGGGTGGTGTCTGAGGAGGTGGCTAGGGCAGGGGTGGCAGTTGCTGTCAATGTCACGGTTGCTGTGGCATCTGTACAGGCAGAAGTCAACAGTACCTAAAAATATACGGAAGGATAAAACAGAATGGCTAGATAGAGTAGTCAATGGTCCCATCAACTGTTGTACAGGACATAGCGAGTTTTTACTCACCTCTGATGTTTTATAGGGATTCTCCCTGGCCAGTTTGGCAGTTCCGATTTTCTTGGAAAGTTGGTCAAATTTAGCCTGAAATATTATATGCGAAACATGGATTATTTTATGGGCAATACATTTGTGTTCTTACACTGGATTACGCTTCGACAACTAACCTGCAGTCTTTTGAGGTTTGAGTGCAGCCTCTGGTGTCTGTCTATTTGGTCAATTCTACCTCGCAGCTCCTGCAGAGTCTGGTCAAACCGTGTGGTCTGAAGAACACGCAGCTGCTCGTCTACCAGCTGCTGCACCACCTACAGGGCGAGGGGGAGGGGCTTCATGTTCATCTTTTATTTATTATAAACCTTTAGTTTAAACACGTCCGACCAAATTAGGTTTTTAAGAATAAAGGGTGGGCATAAAAATAAAGGTTACTCCAGTAAAAAGTATGCATCTCAGCAAACAAGATTAGAAATTGCAAAAGGATGTGAATTTTGTCTATGAAAAACAAAGAAAAGACCATTTATGAACCAACCTTCTTCAATTTGCTTTGCCAGTCAGCATTCCCACTGATCTTGATTTCCACTTGAGTCTCCAGCTCCTCACAGTCAATTCTGGGCCTCTTGTAGGGCCTCTCCACCATGTCCAAGTCTCCTTCACCCAGCTCTTTGCCACAATCTTCTGAGTAGTCTCCAAATTGGGCTTGTTTCCCCTGTGAAGCGCCATTACTCTCCACATCTTTAGAGAAAACAAAACACATTAAGGGTTTGTCAAAACCCAAACAATTGCAGACAAGTCAAAATACAACCGATTACTACAACCTAGTTGACACACATTAGGTGCAACTGAGGTAGCAAACAAACCGATAGGACAACCTTCATGAATCTGAAGGGGTACAGGTGATGAAGGGAAAGAACAGTCCACGGGGGCACCACTTCCAAACTGTTCCGGCTTCTTCATATTAACCTCCCTCATTTCCTCGCACCGGCCTTCATTTTCACTCCGCACTTCATCATCCTGCTCATCATCATCTTCACTGAGCACCAGGAATCCTGGCCTGACATCGGGGTCTGACTCTGCCGTGTGTGTTGGGGAGAGGGACGAAGAACAGGTCGACGGTCCGGTCGTAATGGAGGAAAGGAGTGGGGAGGCGGCAGGGTCCGATATCGTAAGAGTGTCCGGAGTAGAAATGGGCATGAAGCCTATCTCCATACTAACAATACCCTTCTCCCTCGACTCATCTGTTCTCTCTGAGGTCACGTGATTGCCAGGGAATACGGCCGGCATGGGAGCTCCATGCCCCTTTATCAGAGCATTCTCATCTTCCACTCCCTCACGGCTAGGTTGTACAGACTCCTTGGGCCCCTGGCTCTCATTTCCAGAAAGTTCTTTTACCCACGTGTTCCGCGGCGAGGCGACCATCGAGGCTGATGTCCTGTTACAGGTCTCCGTGGCAAGGGAGGTGGTCGTCAGGGAGGAAGTGGTTGGATCGGTGATGCGTGTATCATCCACTTCCATCGACACCGCATCTTCGGAGGGTTTCACGGGTACTACTGCTTGCTGGGGTTGGGATGGGATGGAACGTGGAGAGGGAAGACTTGTGCGTAGGAATTCCAATTGTTTTCGATCGCTGACTTTCATCGTTTTTTTTGCCCTGAATCTTTTTTTAAAGGTCTCCTCTGGAACGGCGACATCCATAACTGACCTACAACGTGGTGGAGAGAGCAAGACAATCCATTACAGTTTCACTATATTCTCTAATGAAAATGCATTCTGTGCCTTTAATTCAAACTAATTACTACTGTTGCAAAAGGTCTTAAAAAAGTTTGTTAAAACTGTAATATTGTTAATAAATAATTGAATTAATCAAGTCACTTTATTACAGTAAAAATGGTGTGGGAGTACTGACATAAGAGGTACACGTTTCAAGGACTCTGAGTAAGACAAAACATCTACATCTCCTAACACTCTGTCAACTGTGGTTGAAAACATTGGGTCGGTTTTTAAAGGCATATACCAAGAGTTCTGGGGTTTCAAGAAATACGATGAACCACTTCACATGGAAGACTATACACTGCTAAAAAAAAACTAAGGGAACACTGTCAGAAACAAACGCCATCAGAGTGGCATGAGGGCCTGACGTCCTCTCTTTGGACCTGAGACAGTCTGTGCAGGGGGCCCTTTTGTAAAACTTGGCCCTGTCCTTATGCAAATTCAAGGTCCTAGGGGGCAGCATTTGTAAACTGGACCAGAATTCGGTAAAGACAGCGAATGCTTAGCACAATGGGCACAAGGACCACGGCTAGTCTGGTTGCTGTTGGTGCTCAAGCCATGACATCAGTTGAAACCTAGCCACGATTTCCAGGCAGGACCATCACACCCATCGAGGAGACACAAACTTCTCTTAACAGGCTAGCAGCAGCTGGAACCCGAAATCCCTTGATGAAAGATGGATAACAAGGATTTTTTGTTTGTTGTTCCATTTTGATATATTTAAATCTCACACCCCAAGTTCCTACTGCTCAGGTTGGCTGTAGCAATGAATTACCTAGCTCAAACTTAAACAGTTCTTTTCAAATGAATTTTAAAGGGCCTGTTTGAAGTGCCTAGCTGCGATTGTTACTACAGTAGCTAGCTTTGTTGCGGTTAAATAACTAATAATTCTGGACATATTAAGTTCAGATCAAATGTTGGTGAGGTAAAGTTGCTCCATATAACATGTTGGTGAGGTAAAGGTGCTCCATACAACATGTTGGTGAGGTAAAGGTGCTCCATACAACATGTTGGTGAGGTAAAGGTGCTCCATACAACATGTTGGTGAGGTAAAGGTGCTCCATATAACAAGTTGGTGAGGTAAAGGAGCTCCATAAAACATGTTGTGCCTACTACCACAGTTCGTAAAACTGTAAAAGTGTAAATGTTATTTAAATTGTAAGTCTTCCTAATAACTTATTACTTTGTATAAGCCCTCTTTTAATAGAATCAAATCTGTTTAACATGAGTGATTTTGCCAAATATCTAAGCAAATTACATTTAGACTAGTGCCTACATCTTAAAATAGAAGAAGAAGCATTTTAGTGTATAATATGCAAAACCATATTACATGTGGTTGTTTAAGCTACCTACACTACTTCACAACTGCAAATAAGTATATTTTTAGACTGGCTCTGGCATCAAGAGCAAACGGCCATTACGATGAATTCCAATCTTGGTATGGGGCTAGAAAAATAACTACCTTTAATTTCATAACTTTTGTAAAATAGACACTTACAGTACACTGTGTTCACCGGCTTCAGCACCGTTGCAGCTGACTACTTTCTCAGTTAGCACGTCATTTTCCACACAGGTGTTCGCATGCAGCTAATTTGCCCAATGTGATAGGCTCAGCTTAGTTGCATCTGCCCTCAAATAATCACTACAGAAGGATTCCAATACATTTGAAAACATGACAATGGCTATTCCCTAACTCCTCTAAAACCAATATGCGCAAGATCTGGCGGACATGGACGGACCATCAAAGAAAACTTCAGGTTTTTATATAAAGAATTTAACATATTGATGTCATTGTATGAGGCAGCACTGATAGCTCAAGATGTGTTCCCAAATGTATTTTGTTTGGAATAATATTTGAGCAATCGTAGAAACAATTAATGTTTCCAATGTTGTTTTCTGGCCCAAACCGCGAGCACCTGTCAATCTCCAACATTTTTCTTAAAATACGTGTGTATTCAATCGGGGTTAGAGGACCTTGGAGATAGTACCCACAATGTTACCAAAGTTATTGGAACGTTTTAGCCGACCTCCCCCAAGTAAACAAATCCCGAGCAAAAGGGCATTTCTATTGGTAGTACATTGTAGAAATTAAGTATTTTAATTAAGTGATACGGTGTTAACTAACAAATCAATAGTTTTCTATTTGAGTTTGCAGATGCATCAGTCAAACATCAGCAATACATCACAATGTGTTATATAACTTCACTTAATTTTAAAGTGTAGTTTAATACACTGATTAACAAAAAAAGTTATCATTTTAGAGGGGCCACTCACCCTTTACAGGATGCCCTTTGAAAACTGGTTGTAGTGACCTGAACTTGCTATGTGCTAGTTTGTGCTACTTGCACATTTTAACAACCTAACTGCCCTTTATGTTGTTCCAGTCAACTGTTGATGATCGGGAGAGTTTCATAAACCTCTGCAACAATCACTCAAAAAACTCGCTTCGATATTCTGAATGTTACAGAACACAACTAGCCTACTTCGTGAAGAAATTATTTCCCTCTTAAATCAAATCAGGAAGTACAATAGGGTAGTGATGAAATCCCGAACAGAAAAGAGGCGGGGCACCGTCTTTGAAAAAAGTGAGTTACATTAGGCTCCTCCTACAAACTCCTCACAATTAATTACTGTAACCAAATTAAAATCGGTGTTCAATTCAATATTCAAGCGTGAAGAAAAATCACAAAACATAAAAAGATGGTACACCCCATAGGCAGGCTTTGCTAAATCTGTTAAACTACAACCTTGTTTACACAAAAATTGGGATGCTGTGCAAAACTTAAACAGAATGCAGTGATGTGCAAATCATTTAAACTCTATATTCAATAGAAAACCGTACAAAGACAACATTTAAATGTTGAAACTGAGACATTTTATTGTTTCTTAAAATATATGCCAACAGCACATTACAAAAACAGTTGGAAAGGAGGCAAAAAGAGACGGGAAATATTCAATGCAACAAATCTGCTGGAATATACCGCAACTAATTAGGTCAATTGGAAACCGGTCAGTAAAATGATTAGGTATTAAAAATTATTCTAGAGAGAATGGTCTGTCAGAAATGAGGATGGGAGGGATTCACCACTCTGAAAGATTGCAGTCAAATAGTGCAATAGTTTAACAACTCTTCTCAACGTGAAACTGCAAAGAGTTTAGGGATCTCATCTATAATACATCATTTAATTGAAAGATTTAGAGAATTCTGAGAAATTTCAATGCAAGGGACAAGCCTAAAAACCAACAATGGATGGCCTTGATTTTCAGGCCCTCTGGCTGGACTGCATTAAAAACAGACATTATTGTTTTAGTGGAAATCACTGCATGGGCTTAAGAACACTTCCAGAAACCATTGTCTGTGAAAACCTTACATCACTGCATCCATAAATGCAGATAAACACCACCATGCAAAAGAAGAACCAGATATAAACAAAATCACTTACCAAGAACTGGACGTCCCTCAAATTGATGAAAAGAGAAGAAGAAAACTGGTCAGGGAGGTTTCCAAGAGGCCTAGAGCAACATTAAAGGAGCTGCAGGAATTTCTGGCATGTACTGGCTGTGTGCTACATGTGACGACAATCTCCCGTATTCTTCGTATGTATTGGCTATGGAGTAGGGTGGCAAGACGGAAGACTTTTCTTACGATGAAAAACATCCAAGCCCGGCTGAAGTTTGCAAAAACAAAGATCAATTCTCCCAAAAGCATGTGGGAAAATGTGTTATGATCTGATGAAACCAAGGTTGAACCTTTTGGCCATTATTTCAAAAGGTATGTTTGGTGCAAAAACAACACCACACATCACCTAAAGAAGCGTGGTGGTGGCAGCATCATGCTTTGGAGCTGTTTTTCTTCAGCTGGGACCGAGGCCTAGTCAGGGTGGAGGTAATTATGAACAGTTCCAAATACCAGGAAGGTATGGCACAAAACATTCAGGCTTCAGTTAAAGGAAGAGGAAGTTCACCTTTCAGCACGACAATGACCCAAAGCTCACATCCAAATCCACAAAAGCATGGCTTCACCAGAAGAAGATTAATGTTTTGGAATGGCCCAGCTAGAGCCCAGACCTGAATCCAATTGAACATCTGTGGGGTGATCTGAAGAGGGCACAGCCCTCAGGAGATCACAGGAGATCGCAATCTTACTGCCATGCTAAAAAAATCAAAAGGTGCTTCAACAAAATATTAATTGAAGGGTGTGCACACTTATGCAACCCGGTTATTGTAAATGTTTTATTTTTTCCCCCTCAAAGATTTCAGTTTGATTTTCAAATGAATTGTTCAGGTTATAGGTCACATTAAAAGTGGCAAAAGTTCTGACGTGATTTATCTTTGTTTAATTTCTTTACATCACAAAAACCTGGCATTTTAACAAGGGTGTGTATACTTTTTATATCCACTGTAAGAGTGCAAAACTATCCTGTGGTCTGACAAATCAAAATTTTGAAAAAGAAAAATTGGAATCATGGTCCTCACATCCTCCGTAATAAAGAGAGGGACAATCCATCTTATAAAAGCCAGCATCTGTGATGGTATGGGGGTGTATTAATGCACATGGCATGGGTGACTTCAAATTGGTGAAGGCACCATTACTGCTAAACAATAAATACAGGTTTTGGAGCAGCATGTGCTGTTATTCAGGCAACCTTGCTTATTTCAACCAGACAATGCCAGACCACCTTCTGCATGTATTACAACATGTATGCATGGCTACATAGTGAGAGAGTCAGCAGTTTAATATGAACTATCATGACTTTTTATTCTGTTTATTTTGTCTTAATTCAGCTATTCATAAATAGCCATACCAAGTCTCGACCACTTCTCACAACAAAGATGTCCTTGGGCCAAAACAATCTGCTCTTCAAGCCTCTTCCCTGGCACACCACAGTAACTTTTACCCACGTTCCAGCTGGAATAGGCTTGCCTAGATTCTCTCATTTGTCTGTAATTTTTATAGAACAGTTTGATTTATTTTTAATATTATAGTCTTACTTCATTCTTTTATTTCTTTGTCTGATATGAAAATTGTATTTTTTTAGTTATTTGTTCTTTAATCAATCGTAGATCCCTAACCACTATTTTCCCTAGCAAGTCATCATCGTACTGGGGTACATATTTTGAGGTATCCTTCTCATCTAAACCAGTATATTAAAGAAAATAATTTTGTTGTTTGGAAGCTTGCTGAGAGTATGTCACCAGGGTCTAAATTTCCACTGCGGCATAAGCACGCTTCCCAACTTGAGTTGTCTATTCTGTCAACATGCTTTCAAATACCACTCAAATGCTTCCATCGTGTCCTCGTTTGCTTATTGATCGACTCCATCACCGTTTAAGGCCATGATTAAATACTTTTTTTTTTTTTATGATCGAACCATATTTATTGATATTCTGTAATTTTATTCTGTTTAGTTCATGCTGCATTTTTTTCCTTCTTTCTGTAGAAAAGGTTAGATGGAATGAACAAAGTTAAGAGTAAAACAGTACACCTAACAAAAAAGTAAGGGAATATTTAAATCAGATATTGGTTCTCAATGAACTAAAATAAATTAAAGATCAAATTATTTACTGTACATTGGGTCATTTGTTGAAAAAAAAAAAAGATTTAAAACAGTCAATGGAAACAATTAATCAATCAACCCCGACAACATCTGTGGATGCTCCTGATGAGACGGCAGGATGGTGTCCTGGGGGATCCACTCCCAGACCTGGATCAATGAGTTTCTTGACAGTCAGTAGCTCTATTTGGCAGCGTTGAATGCACCGATGCATAACGTCCCAGAGGTTCTGAATTGGATTCAGGCCTAGGTAACGTGAGGGCCAGTCAACGTTCTGGTGTCTCCAGACTCTTTCACAGCTGTCATGTGCTCAGTGTAAACCTGCTCTCATCTGTGAAGAGAACAGGTTGCCAATGGTACCCACAAGGGGGCGTTCAGAGGATGACTGTGGGGCACTGAAAGCAATATAGAAAAAATGGGGGGCGTTAAGATGGTTTCGGGGGCGTTTGTTTTTAACCGAAGATTCACAACAATGAGTTATAATGTTCAACTGCTTGCAAAAACCTGTGGTCTGCAACATTAAAACCCTGCCAGTTCACACCACCGAACGAGACAGTGTGTTGTAACTCTTCTTTTCAGTGTTTCTGTCAGCGTCTGACCTGGATAATGGCTAGGGGGGTGCTGGCTCTAAATTTTTTTTTGAGAAACACTGATCTAGCTCCTTATAGACCCTACAAGTACATTTGGACTACAGGGAATCCCCGAAGAACTAGCCCTAGAACCATTCAGCAGGACACCCAGGCACACATGAAGCCCTCCCCGGGCACCATGAAGCAGTTCTGGCAGAGAGAGAGAGCTTTCATATTGGGTGAGATTTGGCTTTAGCAAGTATGCAGGTATGTTGTAAGACCTGAGGCATATGCTATCCCTTCACAAAGGGCACAAGTTCAACAACCACTAAAGTACTAACAGAGACATCCTTATAGCCACTGCCAAGTTACAGATAATTAATAAACCTACCCTGAACTCATAGTCCTCTTGCCTGTAAAAAGGCTTTCATCATTCTGTAGCCTGTCTGAGGGTGAGCTCTATGAATTTCCAAAACGGTGTCATCGAGCTCAGCGTCGGTGATGTTGGCATGCAAGTCAGATGTTCTATATGTAAGGGAATGCAAACATTATAAAACAATCACATGGCCAAGCCCTGTAAGAAAACAAATAACACATAGGCTATCTTAAACATGAACACTTGTTTAATCAGTTGGCTTGCGGATTTTTTTTTCTTCAACATAAAACCTAGCTATCTTACATCGCTAGTCAAACGTTGACTACTGATGACAACTTGGCTAAACAAAAAGTGATGAACATTACCGTTACCTCAATCCTTGTTGTTGTATCCTCCGATAGATGGTTTTCTGACACTATATAATTCTCCGCGATTTCCTTGACCATTAATCCTGTTAACGGGTATGTCTCAATAACCTCAAAAGGGATATCAAAAGCTGGTCTTCCGCTGGAACGGCGTGTGTCGGACAGTTTCTCCATCATCTCTCTTAAATTTGTAAACACCACCTCGTCCACGTCGGTGTCAGAAATGGCAGAGTATTCTGCAACAATTTCAGCTAACCGCTCAGTCCACTTTGTTGACGAGATGAGGTGGCTGTCAAGCTGATCAGCCAAAGCTGTAACTTTCAAGCCACTGCCACAGTGACAGACAAAAACCGCTACTTTCGAAGCTACGTCCTAACTGAAGAATCGCCTTGATGAGAGGTCTGACAGATGGAATTTTCATGTTCGTATTTCGTTCCTAAAAGAGCGTGGTGAAATGCAATTGACCTGGGGCCCTGTTTGGCTTATTGCATTTGAATATTGTCCTCTGCACAGTCTGGAAGCACATAGCGGTCAAATGATCATGCAATTTCACAAATGCTTCATCATTTTCAATATATTTGTGTTATTTGAGACAATATTCAAATGATAATCCAAATTGCATTTGTTTTTTCACATAGTCATATGGGCATTATATGACAATATTCAAATGGAATAACGGTTTGACATTTCATTTTTGAAGGCATACCCCGCTTACTTATTCGAATGTAAATGCAAATGTGAACCTTAAAAAGCGATACAAAACAATGTAGCTTACTTTTCCTTTTGTGTAAGCATTACTTAAATCTTAATTAAAATACACTTTCTAACTATTTGAAAATGGAAATGAAAACGGCATTTGGAATAAATTGTATTACTTCAATATAGGTTAGAACTGTATTCCACGGTTCATCTGCATACTTGAGGCCGTAGGGCTACTAATAATTACACACACTTTAAGCGACCAGACTTGGCATAACTGAGTCCTAGATGTCAAAAATGTCTGGGTAGCCCCGGGAAAACATATGCCACATTGTATTTGCTAATCCAAGTTTAGCATTTTAAAAGACTGATCATATAAAAACCGTTTTGCAATGATGTTAGCACAGCTGAAAAAGGCTTATTAAAAAAAGAAAAAATACCTTCTTTAGACTACATAAGTATCTGGAGCATCAGCAGTTGTGGGTTCGAGTACAGGCTTAAAATGGCCAAAAACTAAAAATTATTCAAAAACCCATCAGTCTGTTTTTGTTCTGGGAATTGAATTGAAATTGCCAAGAAGTTGAATATTTCGTAAATTGCTGTGTACTACTCCCTTCAGTTAACATAATGAACTATAAACGCATGAGCGTAACGTATAATACCTGGATAGATGGATAGGAGATAGATAGATTGATAGATATCCTTGGTTGTAGTCAAGTTTGTCAGGGTTGACCCAATCCAGTAGGAGGCGACAGCTAGTATTCAACACCGTTGACGAAGAAGTCTGTTCAAAATGGCGGGGCTGTCCTCACCTCTTCGCGTTTGCAGAGGAATACTAAAGGAGATACGAGCAATTAAAGGATCTGAATACAAACAGTCTTTAGCATACAATTATGTTTTCCATCAATTTCGTAAAAACCAGGTAAGACGCGCTATATTGATATGTTACAAAATTGTTATCGTGACGTCTTGATACAACTACCTGTTTGTTAGCAATCGTACTTTTTAGCTACAATGGTTATGCATCCCGTTAGCAACCCCCTAGTCACGCGTTGAACGTGTTGGGAACGGGTTATGTTCTGGCAAACGTTAGGAACTCCGTAAAATGTTCTTTAACTTCAGAATGCTTGTATTTCAAAGCTACTGTAACCTCGACCAAACCTTACGTTAGCTGGCTAACAAAGTCAAGGTGATAGTGAACAACTGCCTACTTTGAAGCTTCAGAAGGATGTAAATGTAACGTGCTTGCCTGGTTTGATTGTTGAGATAGCCTTTAACATATCAGCATACCCTGGCCTTCCCGAATGTATCATACACACACACACACCTCTCTCTCTATCTATCTCTCTATATATATATCTCTCTATCTCTATATGTATCTCTCTCTATCTCTCTCTATATCTCTCTCTCTCTCTATATCTCTCTCTCTATATCTCTCTCTCTATATCTCTCTCTCTATATCTCTCTCTATATATCTCTATATATATCTCTATCTCTATATATCTCTATATATATATATATCTCTCTCTATCTCTATATATATATATATCTCTCTCTATCTCTCTATATATATCTCTATATATATATATCTATATATCTATATATATATATCTCTCTCTATCTCTATATATATATATCTCTCTCTCTATATCTCTATCTCTATCTCTATATATATATCTCTCTATCTATATATATCTCTCTCTCTCTATATCTCTCTCTCTCTATATCTCTCTCTCTATGTCTATCTCTATATATCTATATATCTCTCTCTATCTCTCTATATATCTCTCTCTATCTCTCTATATATCTCTCTCTATCTCTATATATCTCTATCTCTGTATATATCTCTATCTCTATATATATCCCTATATATATATTTATCTCTATGTCTATATATATCTATATATATATATCTATATATATATATATCTCTATATATATATCTCTCTCTATCTCTATATATCTATATATATCCCTATATATACATCTATCTCTATATATATCTATCTCTATATATCTATATATATATCTCTCTCTATCTCTATATATATATCTCTATATATATATATCTCTCTATCTCTATATATCTATATATATCCCTATATATATATATCTATCTCTATATATATCTATCTCTATAGTTCTATATATATATCTCTCTCTATCTCTATATATATATATCTCTATATGTATATATCTCTCTATCTCTATATATCTCTCTCTATCTCTATATATATATCTCTCTCTATCTCTATATATATGTCTACATACACTGACGAAAACGTTTGAGGACTATGCTACACAATCTGAAAATGGGCCCCAGGTTACAATATAGTGAATATTTCCTTCAAGTGTTTCATTAATTTTTCTGAGCAGTGTATGTTTTTGTTTGTATCTCTTAATTCTTTGCCTATTTAGGTCACGGGTGAGAGATATTGTCGTGCTCAGGAAGAAGCCCTACATGCTTCCCATATCTACCTCTGTCTGCTCAGCTCCACCCGACAACACATTGCTCTCTATGACATGTACCACGGGAAAGGTCAGCGTGGCACAGAAGAGATGGCAGGAATAGTAGGACTCAGGCTGCCCACTCAACCCGGAGGGAAGGGCTGGGAGAGGTAAAAAAAAGAGGGAAAACCCTCATGCCACCCCATAGGGTTATAAAAATCAAGGGGGACCTAATACCATTTTTCCCTGAAGAGACAAACTACAATGAACAAGGACTCTGATTTATCATGATTCAATGTAGAATAAAAACTATTAAGAAATATAAAATGTCTCTACCACTATTCCCTTAGTGTCTGTGATGCTAGAAACAATGGAGTTATTTGAATATTTATTTGTGACTCATTTAGCAGATTAATCAATGTAATTTATTGTCTTTCACTCAATTTTCTGCTAGTACCTGTTAATAATTGACCATTAAACTAATGTCTAATATCATAAATAATGCCACATCTCATATAATCTCAATTTTATGTTTTACTTGGAGCAAAATGTAATGATCTTGAGAGCATGCATACTCCACACAGAACAAAGGTGATGATAATTCAGTCCTGAGCATGTCAAGCAAATACAAATAAATGTAAAAATAAAGCATGATTAATGCGGTTGTCAGATTGATGTGAAAACATTGAATGGTCTTTTAACTAAGAATGGTGTGCTTTGCTTTGGTCAGTGAAGTTAAAAATAAACCAGACAGGTGACCAGAACCAGAAAGAAAGGTAGTATATTTGGTATGTAAGATAAGTATGACTTGTAGTTGTTCAGAAGCAAATTTGTGGACAAATAAAATCTGAGAAAATGCTGCTATTGCTTCACCGATGTCTGGGGCTGTTACCGATGTGTGGGGCTCACATTTCCATTGCAGCACCCTAAAAACCATGCTGACAATATGCTTTAATGATGTCTCTGTGTTTTCAGTGTTATACATAACTGGTTAAACTGCCTTAAGCTGCAATGACAGATAACTAACACTTTCTGTACTGTAGAGGGATTGGACATAAAACCAATAATTTGAAGGGGAGTAAAGCTGGTAAAATCAAAAAGGAAAACACATTTGTAGCAATGTCTTTTTTGCTTCAACAACTGTTTTTCCGGGGTTGTTATTGGACAGGGCGTATCCAAATCAGGCCTGATTGTTTACCAAGGAATTCAAACCCTTAAACACAACAACACCTTTCATTGTATTGTGTTAACTGGGGAGGCTATACCTTTTTTCCTTCTAAAGATTTGTTTTTCTACCTAGCTTGGCCAACTCATCAAACAAGCACCAGACCTTTGACATGTTGTCTTTACTTTGACTGCAATTAAAGGAGCTGGAGTATTAAACCAGTTTCAGTTGCAGACTGTCAGGTTGACATTAATCAAACAACTAAATTATATTTAAACTAGTAAAACTTGGCAAAGGGGTATGTATTTGTTGTTCAATTAACTTGCTGAAAAGTATTTTCTGCAAGTTGGCCCATGTGGTCTGATACAACGGACAAGTTACTATAGCTCAAATTGCTGAAAAAGTTAATGCAGGTTGATAAGAGGTACAGGACATAGATGATACATGATAGAAGAACACCAAGTCCCTCGCAGTTTGTTGTTTATAGGGCTAACCGGTGACCAGTCAGGGTGCCCATGCTGACCCCTGTCCACTGCTGAAAGGGCCTACAATGGGCACATGAGTAGACAAGCCAACGGTGATGCTTTGTGCCATGTTCTGCTGGGAAACCTTGGGTCCTGCCATTCATGTGAATGTTACTTTGACGTGTACCACCCACCTAAGCATTGTTGCAGACCATGTAAACTATTGGAACCTGAACAGGACAGACTTACTCTAGCCCACTGGCACAAAACTAGCGCCTAAGACGGTGGTCCAGAGAGACTTTGGCCCAATCAGAACATAACCCTGGACTGTGCCAACCAGCCAAGGAATAACTCCACCTACTTGGCCAAGCACCAAACCAAAGGGACACCAACCAACCACCTTGAGAGAGGGCCGAGTGTAGCTCATGTCCACTCCCATCACATAAGCATTAGGGATGGCATTGGGTGACAAGTAAGCAATTCCCAGTGCTAAATTGATGACTAACATTGCCTTTAGTCCGGGTTTAAATAGATTAACCCTTGAGCTACGCAGCAGACTGGCACAAATGAATGCACATGCACAGCAGCACCCGCACTCCACACAGACTCACGCATACCGTGAAAATGCAATGCATAATAAAACCCCACCAACATATGGTGTCAAATTATGTTAGAAATCCACTGAATAACAAGCTTTCCTACAACCATTCCATGCATAACAGGAAATTGGATATCTGTGTCATTGTGAATAACAGGGTCTCATTTCAATCACGATTCTCCATTACTACGTACAAGAGGCTACATCTGCATTTACTATTCAGTATGAATTTTTTATATGAGTGTAACCTTACGTAGTGGGGTTACACTAACTACCAATTAAAGTCAACTGTGGAATCAGGCAAATGATCAGTTAGAATCAAGACGCAGCGCAGTCTATAAAATATGTGTGTTTGTACACTGCTCAAAGAAATTAAGGGAACCCAATCATCATGCTAGAACACCAAGTCAGTTAAGCTTCAGGGATATCAATCTGCTCAATTAGAAAGCATAATTGATTGTAAATAAACAGCAAGACAACCCCCAAAAAGGAAATGGTTTTGCAGGTGATGGCCACAATTGCTCTTTTCTTATACTTCCTGACTGATTCTTCTCTAGAATTGCATTTTGCCAGTGTCCTTGCCACTTCTGGTAGCATGAGGTGGTATCTGCAGTCCATTCAGGTTGCACAGGTAGGCCAGCTCTTCCTGGATGGCACTTCTATATGTGCCGTTGCAAGAAGATTTGCTGTTTCTCCCAGTACATACCTGGAGAAGGGCCCTTACCCAAGGAGAGCTGGAAACAGACTCCATGAGGGTGGCATGAGAGTCAAACATCCTTTAGTGGGGCCTGAGCTGACAGCCCAGCACCGTGCAGCTCGATTGGCATTCACCAGAGAACACCAGAATTGGCACCTCATTCTCAGTAATCAGTACTGTCATCAGTAATTGTGAGTTTGATTACAGGCGCATAATGGCCACAAACAAAGAACTTTCTTCTAAAACCTGTCAGTCTCTTCTTGTTCAGAGAATGGAAGGCTATTCAATGTGAGGAATTGCCAAGAAACTGAAGGTCTTATAAAACATTGTATACTATTCTTTTCACAGAACAGCACAGACTGGCTCTTACCAGAATAGAAAGAAGAGTGGGAGGCCCCAGTGCACAACTGAGCAAAATAGCAATTTATAGTGTAAAATGAAGTAAATTGCTATTTGCACATGGATAATTAATTGACTTGGTACCTAATACTTTTTAGTATTGGAGTCACAAAAATAATAAATACTTATTCCTGGTTGTTGCTGGCATAAATTCAGAAGGCTCGCCCCTCAAGCAGACTCTACATGCACAGAGTGTGCATGTAGAGTTACTTCCACTAGCTGGCTTTGCTATTGTCAGTAATAAGCTAGTTAGTTGCTGGCTTGCTAGCTATTTACCTAGAGCAAACTTAGTAGAGTTGGTGTTGTATTTGCTGGGTAGTCATGCAAACGTTAGGACAACTTCTAATTCTTAGCTAATTATTTTGTTTGTGCTGCCTAACTAGATTATTAACACACACCCTGATTAGAACTATTAATATTATAAGAGTGCCCTATGAATATTTTATGAGGAGGTGTGCAATTACCGATAAGAACAAAACTAAACACAAAAATCGAAAAAAGGAACGTTTTTCTTTTATGATTTCCACATGCAATTCCTAAATAATAAGTCAGTTGTATTTTTGTTTCATATTCAGAAACTAAAAACTAAGGAAGAGATGTTTTCAATATTTTGAAACCCGAAATCAAATATTAGAAATAAAAAACGTTTGTTATTAGATTTTTCCATTGTACAATATAATCCAATAAACAAATCTACACGGACCAGGTTAGCATGCTAAAGGAATATTCACTCAGTATAATATACAGTAAATCCTATATGACCGAATATTCATGAGGTCACGGCCAAATGTGATCTCAAGCCGATTCCTTTTTGCCAAAAAGTAGTATCCATGGGGCGGGACATATATCTTTCTCCAAAGCCATTGGAGGAGGTCTGAGCGGTTGGACCTTCTCGGAAGCACTTAAGCGTTCTTATCCAATGGTTTTTAAGGAGACAAAGCGAGAGGACGTGAGAAGTATTACACTGAAGTCTTCCCAGAGTTGGTCATATTCAACCGAATGCGTGTGAACTTGTCATGTAAACTAGGAAACCACGATTGACTATTTCAACCTAACTGAACTACTTTGTCACAGCATTTATTTAAAGAACGGAAGCATTTTTATTTCAGAATATTTTATTGGTACTGATTTCAGTTAGCCCAATGCAACAGAATAAGCGTACATAATTCTTGAAGTGAGAGTATCTCCGAATTTAATTTATTTTTAACGAAAAACAACTATTACGTAGGCTAAGATATATGAAAAAAGAACACATTATTTTTTAAAGGAAGCAAAAGCTGCAGATTTTTTTGCTGTAACGCAAATAGGATTAAAAGACAAAGGGACAGCACTGGAAAAGGAGTGGTGACCTGGCTTGAGCGTGATGTTTGGAATGATAAAGAACACGATTTTCGGGAACACCGAAGAAACCGAGTACAAAATACTGAGCAACGAGACTAAGGTAGGACACATTTTGATGAGTTATTATCCCCGTTATTACTTGTGTGTCTGTCTGACCGAGAAACTTTCTACCACTTGACACTTGTTTGATATGTAAAATAACTAAATTTTAATGTTTTTTGTGACACTACGAAATTAAACATATAGGCAATTACAACTACTCTGACAATTTTCTGTAGGCTAAAGCAATTATAAATATATATTTAAAAAATGCACTCATACCTCATGAAATTAAGTGATTACTCCATAACAGTAGATCTAACTGCAACAACCCTGCATGCGGATATCAGCACTACTTATCCTGTCTTGTCTCAGCATGGCTTTGCCACAAGGATGAGTAGCCACTCAGACCGCTACTACTTGGCTTTGTGACAAGGATGATGCCACGCAAGACGACAACTTGTATTTCCGACATAGACAATACAACTATCATATGATATTTCGAGCACACGTCCTTGCTTTTGCAGATTCCTCTTTTCTGTGACTCAAGTTAAATGTATAGTCTATGCCCCCCCCCACACAGTTCGATTACCATTTCCATCGTATAGGTTCTGTTGGTGCATTTTGCATTTATCAATTGTGTTCCTTGAGACGGCCTACTGGAGGATGATCATTGTATGTTCCAAAAACATAGACCTGCCCTAATGAGCAGGCGATCTTCCTTGGGTATCTAGACGCGCTAACGGACAGCGCAATTTGCAACTGTCATTTCATTAAATGTCTTCCAAATATTGCCATACGAATATGTCTGGACGACCTTTGTAGATACACCAAAGTATTGAAAAATAAAACAAATACTTTTAACTAGTTATCATAATTAACTGATACTACCTGCATTTTTATTTATGGTTTAAATTGTCTTTAATAGGATAGAGGAATATATATAGGTGTACTATAATTCCACCATTAATAAATTCCTAAACGTAGCCTATGTATTAAGTAGCCTGATCAGTTCTATTTTGTGTGGGTGTGTGTATAGGGGAGATCGGGATGATTGTAACCCTTAACCTTGTTTTTTGTTTTGTGGTATGTATTCACACTTACATGTGTCATTTGTTTGAAATACTGAGTGAAGGGTTACAATTTACTTCATGGTCTGGGTTAGTTGTAACAGTGCCTGGAGTGAAATGTAATAGATTGACAAAGTGCATGAATCACAATATGCAACTGATTATTTAACAGCTTGAGACCACTAGAGCCACACGGCCAAGTTTAACATTACCTAATAAATAAGAAACATTTGAATATTTTATCCTCCACTAAATGTGCCTTCTCAACCAAGCAACAATTAGTCTTAACACTTCAGTCTGAACATTTGTAGGGTGTGTACATATCTGTGTGTGTCTCCGTGTGATGTTTGCATGAATGTTTTAATACTGAATGGTGGACATGTTCACTTAATCAGAGTCACAGTTGTGTTGTTGGTTTGTCTGTTTTGGGTTACAGGCTTATCATTTGCATTCCTGTAACAAGAACGTTCAGTTTTACTCAGGAGTTATTGTAACATTTTCTAGCACATTGTTAAAACCAACCCTTGCAGTAATAAGCTAGCTTCCCTTTTAGCTAACTGTTTAAACCTTTTCATTGCTAACTTGCATCAAATATCTGTAAAGATTAATCTGTTTTAAGTTTGGTGAAAGGAAGGAGCTGATGCCATCACAAAAAAGTATAGTTAATTTCTTACCTTAATATCAGATTTCTGTTAATAGAATATACATTTTGCTACATGAACTTGATTTTCCACATGAGGGTTCAGGACTAAACGGAACATTTGCTCTGTAAACCACACAATTGTAACTCACTCCTGATTGGAGGAATTGCAAGTGTTACAACTGTTCCGGTTTACAGGATGTCTAACCTTAATCCTGTCCTCAATACCATGATGTGTGTATGTATTTGTGTGTGTATATATACACAGTTTTTCAACACCAAATTCATCCAAACATGTCTTTATAAACCTTGCTTTAAGCAATGTGGCACAGTCATACTGGAACAGAAAAGGATATTCCCCAAACTGTTCCCACAAAGTTGGAAGCATAGAATTTTACAAAATGTCGTGGTAAGCTGAAGCATAAACATTTCCCTTCAGTGGAACTAAGAGGCCAAGGCCATCCCCAGAAAAACAATCCCATAGCATAATCCCTCCTCCACCAAAATGTACATTTGACACAATGCAGACAGGCAGGAAACATTCTCCTGGCATTTGGCAAACCCTGACTCGTCCATCAGACAGCCAGATAGAAAAGCAGGATTTGTTACTCACAGAACACATTTTCACTGCCCCAGAGTCCAGTGGCGGCGTGCTTTACACCACTTCATCCGACGCTTTGCATTGTGCTTGGTGATGTAACACTTGCATACAGCTGCTCGACCATGGAAACCCATGCCATGAAGCTTTAGTGCTGATGTTAATGCCGGGGGAGGTTTGGATCTCTGCAGTAATTGAGTCAACAGAGCGTTGGCAACTTTTAACTTTATATGCTCTGCCGCTGAGTTGCTGTTATTCCTAAACGCTTCCATGTTGCAAAAATACCACTTACAGTTGATCATGGAATATTTAGGAGGGTAGACATTTCACAAACACACTTGGCATCTTATTACAGTACCACGCTCTAATTCAGTGAGCTCTGTAGAACAACCCATTCATTCACAAATGATTGTAAAGAGACTGCATGGCTAGGTGCTTGATTTTATACACCTGTGGCAATGGGACTGAATGAAACACCTAAATTCTGAATTATTAAGAGATGTGGCCCAATACTTTAGTCCATATAGTGTATGTGTGTGTTTGTGGTGGATTTGCAATGATCAAGCTGTGGTGGAACAAATTGTCTTCAAAAGTCATGTAATTGGTTGAATAGAGTTAGAGACCTGTGTTAAATAAGGTGTTTAACATGATCAGGTTATATACACCTGTCTCTGAGAGGTTTCAACAACAAAAACTACATCAAAAAACAAAGTAACATTAAAGCAAATCCAGAAAAATCTCTTCTAAACCATTAATCTGTGGTAGGATACAATATCTTCTCCAAGGCATAGCAAATCCCCTGGAGCCCATTAAAGTAAATTATTAGGTTTTGTAGAGAAAACGGCTGTAAATCTGTGAATCTTTCTAGAACAATCTGGGCAGTATCTGGGCAAAAAGGGCCCTAGTTTGGGAGTCTATTGAACACTCAATTCTGAATATAAAGACAATATTAAGTCTACATAACTTTCTAAACATATTAATATTGTAGGCTATATTCACAACACTCAAACAAAGTTAAGTCACATATACACCCTTCCAACTTGGTGTTGAATCTTAATGAATCTTTTGACTGCTAGGGACTCTAACTTACAACTATACATGACAACATACTTAATCCAAATGTTTTGGTCAGTTTTGCTAATAAGCAAAAACAGCCGCTGCTACTCTGTCAAGCAGTCAACTGCAAAGTAATGTTACACAGACAAGAAAACCTGTTTATCTGTTTATATCTTTAGTTCTTGACAATATCTAAATATATCCCAAAATAAACAAAAAAGCTAGATTACTATCTAGCCTTTTTCCCCCAAAAACATAGATAATATTTTGACAAAGTAATTTGTTTGCATGACACTTTTCTGCAGATGTAAATCAGTGTTATGTAAATATTTTTCCAACAACTGTTGGAGTGTATATACAACCATAAGATGGTATCACACGACATCCAGAGATGGTCAACTTACTAACGTTGGGGTCCCTTTGGTTGATGCTTGGCAATGTGGGTGGATTGTGGTGATATATTATTGTGCCAGGTGACTAGGTTCAGTTCGCTTCTTCATTGTAAATCCTTGTAAATCTAAGGAATGCACCCTCAAAATGTTGCTTGTCACCTGCTCCATCTAAACCTAGGAGGACGTGAGGTCTTGACACACACCTCCAGAGTACCAGGCTCAAAGGAATGTTGCTGTCCCTGTCCAAAGTCCGCCAGGTTGTGTTGCAGATCATCAAGTCTGGTTTCTCTCTATGTTTCGTCCTAAATTTCATGTTCAATAGATTTTACAGGTGAAAATGTATTATGTATCAAAATTACAGTTGATAGAATGATACAAATACAAAGAGACAAATATTATATAGTGTGTATTTCAATCCATACTTGACAGCAAGTTATTTATTGATACAGATGACTATTGGAAGAAGCCACAGTTTGTGTTTACATTCCAAGAAATGTAAACCTTCTGTTTATGTGCTAGAATAAGAGGGATGGTTAGATATTTAAAAATTCTAATATTAGCCCATCTACACTATAATTATGGCCACATCTAACCAATGGAGACACATAGTAATTTCAGTGTGTGCAGAGTTTGCAGGATTCCAGAAAGGAAAAAAGACACTAATTGCATCTTTAGACTTTTTAATTATTACCTTTTGGAACATTTCACCTACATCTGCTGTCAATGTTGGTCACAATAACATATAACAGGGACACCAGTAGCATGATGTTAAGGCACGGAGGAAAGTTAGAAAACGTTGTTACAAACATGGAATTACTGTCATTGAAGCAGCAGTTTCAAGGATATATTTCAGCCACAATACCAGACACTCAGAGCTTGATATACAAGTTCTTGACAATCTAATTAGACCAATAGAGAATTATTTGTGACTAGAAAAATGTGTTCAAATTAACATTTGCTAAAGGTTAATCTGAGTAAATCCCAATTTTCACAAAAGTCAAACATTTGAGCAATATTGTTGTTTACTAAAGTTATAGTAGTTATAAAAGTGGTTGACTAAAGTAATAAACATCTACATATTTACAGTCCCAGTTTAGTCCGGTTTTCAGTTCCTTGTGTAATATTAAGTTGAGTACCATGGTTAGTCATATAGCAGTTCCTTCATTTCAGCATGGATGACTTACAATACAAGGAAAAGCTCAGTAGAACGTATCTAAATAACAAATTATAAACCCTTGTTGTGGGATTTCTTGAGGTCCTTTTTAGCTGGAACGCATTTATTCAAGACTGGTTATGGTGAACTTCACTGTTCTGAGATGTAACATTCTTCTGCATGATTTCATGGTTCGTGTTCCTCAGCATAAGCCTGCCTCTTTAAGCAAGTATAGCATAACATGTATTACAACAGGCAGCAAGTCATTGAGTGTGCACACTTCATTAACCTTACTCGGATGTTTGTGTGTGTGTGTTGGCCTACGTCCTTATGTAAGAACAGGCATCACCGTACCATTATTTTCTTTAGGCTTATTAAACCCTGCAGGGTCCTAAGAGCAGAGCTGGAAAGAACTGGAATCAAATCAGCGTAATATTTTTGATCTGCCTCCTTTTCTTAGGGCATTTGGCTGTCCTCTGTTCCTTTCCACTCCATGTGTTCCACCAGCGTCAGTGAGCACAGATTCTGCTAATTGCATATCACCAATCACAGCAGCCTAGCCCCCCCCCCCCCTCTAGTCTAACCCTCCAGTAGTGAAATCCTCCTTCCCTCTGAAACATCTGTCAACATGTATGTCATTGGTGAGTCACATTCGGCCTCTTGCTGTCTTCTCCAGGATGGGGTGAACTACGAGGTGCGGAGGTACGATGGCGCCAAGTATGCCTCAGTGACCTCCGAGGGGAGGAGCTTTGACCAGGTTACAGGGGAGCTAGTGAGGAAGCTGCTCATGTACACTGGGGGGAGCAACGACCAAGGTGAGACAAATACAGAGAGCAGAGGGCCTTCTTACATGGGTGCAACGTTTTCAAGAAATGTTCATCTTAAAAAAACTAAATGTGTGTATTTTATTTGGCATCTTTATCGTGTTTTGGGGACTGCATAAATTGTAGGCTAATGTCCAAGTTTATGGAAGCCCGTGACCATGATCATGCAATTTCACAGATGCATTATAATTTTCAATTTATGTAAGTGACAATATTGTTGATATTCAAATGAAAATGCAATAATCCCAATTGCATTTCCACATGGTCGTATGGATGTTCTATGACAATATTAATAATGAAATGGAATAATGGTTTGACATTTCATTTTCATAGATGTACTCCGCTTTACAGTGGACTACATTCAAATGTGAAAATTAAAATGCAAAATAAACAATGTAGCCTAATTTTCCGTTTGTGCAACCATAATTTAAGTCTAAATTAGAAAATGAATGAACTGAAAATATACTTTCTAACTATTTGAAAATGTAAATGTAAACAGCATTTCACATCTAATTTTCAAAGACTTGAATGTGCTGTGCAGTGGAAACTATTGGAATGCAACAATAAAAATATTCTATCACCATTAAACGAGAGTGGGCACAAAAATGTC
The DNA here is from genome assembly GCA_016801125.1 of Novumbra hubbsi. Classification (NCBI taxonomy): domain Eukaryota; kingdom Metazoa; phylum Chordata; class Actinopteri; order Esociformes; family Umbridae; genus Novumbra; species Novumbra hubbsi. The sequence continues at coordinate 5,309 of JACXGK010002439.1, read as the reverse complement.
AAACCGTCATTCCTTTTTAATATTAATATTGTCATAGAAGCCTTGTGACGGTGGAAATGCAAATGCAAAATTTGGATTATTGCATTTTGGTTTGAATATTGTCTCAAATAACACTTACGTATATTGAAAATGATAATGCATTTGTGAAATTGAATGATCATTTGAATATAGTCCCATATGGGCTTCCATACAAAATCCTAATAAATTGTTCAACTAAAATATCCTTTTAATATCCTCTCTAGTGTGGTGTAGCAGCCTTAGCTGCTGCCTAAGGGGGCAAATGTGCTGCTGTAGCATGAGTTCAAATTGGGCCAACTGCTGTTTCACTAAACACTCCCTTCTCAGTCTACTTTTGTGTCAAATAAAGCATGGAAATGCCCCAAACTCTTTCAATTATTGTAATACTTTACTATAAGAAAATATTACATTGATTGGAAGAGCGCAATATGGTGAAAACATTCCCAGTGGTTTGGTAGTATCCCCTACTTTCAGAACTTCAAGAGTCATTCCATTCAATTCTTTAAGGCTAATTTTGAACCTAGGCCAAAGATAGAATAAACTGCACTTGTAACACTTGCATTACATTTATGCCCATCCCCTCCATCTTATTTCCAAGGGGAGGCTATGGGGACGACATCACCCGTTACCATCACAGTGTATCCCAGGGACGATGGTGTGATGTCACGTCGTCTGGTGGTTAGCCTCAGGATTCCAACGAGTTACCAAGTTTGTGCCCCAGTGCCAAACGACAGTGCCATCAAGATCGAAGATCGACCCGGCATGACTGTCTACTCGCTGTGGGTTCTCTGTACCGTGTTCCTTTGTCCTGACAAGCACAAGCCATGCTATATGTACCCTAACGTTCATTAATGACCCACCTGTCTTTTTGCAGGCAGTTTGGAGGCTATGCGGGGGAGAATGAGTTCCGAGCAGAGGCCTCTCGCTTAACTAAGACTCTGGGTGAGACTGCCCCGTTTCAGCACAAGCAGTACTTCTGCTGCACCTACGATCCGCCAATGAAACCCTACGGCCGACGCAACGAGGTCTGGTTCCTACAAGAGGAGCCATAGGGGAATCATTAATAACGATGAGCCATGCCCGATTGCCTGCACTTCTAAATAGTAGCCATTTTGGTTTTGCGAAAATACACATTTTTGTGGCACGTTATATAAAAAAGACTTTGCTTCAAAAGTCAGCATAACAAACTATTTTGGACTATATTCATTGGCGTCTCAATATACTTTGTAGTGACAGTAGAATACACTAGATGCAATTTGGAATGGGGTTATGCATCAGATAATAAAGTTTGATTTTAGATTGGCAAATATGTGTATAGCAGCAAAGCGAGCTATCTAAACTTGTTGCGGTCAATGTCCTTGTATAGACTAGTTAGGATTCATAGATTGTTTTTTAGATTTTCAATTTTAATCAAATGTTTAAGGTTAAACTTATCTTTGAAATTGATTTTCTTCTCCCGGTCCCATTCTGTTTGCGAGGTGGTATGTGGTAGTAGGTATGTGCCACCTACCAAAAACTGCTGGGCATGAATACCTTAAGAAAATCAGATTCTCTGTTCTACTAGTGATTTAAAAAATAAACAATGAACTAGGTTGGAAACATACCACTATCTAACAGACCATTTATCAGTGGCGCAGATAAAAAGGACAGTTTTCAGTATGTAATTATGTGAAACAATTCCTTATCCCATGAGATGGATTTTCAAATAGAGTTGAGCCAGATTAGGGATTGGTATCATTCTGATGTTAGGGACGGTGTAAAATTACTTATATTTCAGTAATCTCTTAAGTGTTATAATAAGTGATGCTTAATCCTTGTGTGGTGATTACCTGTTGAAGACTGCTGTTATAAATGTTTTCGTGTGCTTGTTTTTGGATTCTGAATTTGAATGTAATTTATTATGATTCTTGCAGTCCATAAGTATTTGCATAGTGAAGTAAGTTGTTTTGGCTCTACTCCAGCACATTGGATTTCAAATTAACTAACAACTAATAGAGTAAAGAGCAGACATTCAGCTTTTATTTTATCACATCCACAAACCGTGAACCGTGTAGGAATTCAAGAACACCTGACTAGGCTAGTGGCACAGAACTATGCTAGTGGCACAGGACTAGGTTGGGTGGCACAGGACTAGGCTAGTGGCACAGGATTGGTTGGGTGGCACAAGACTAGGTTGGGTGGCACAGGACTAGGTTGGGTGGCACAGGACTAGGTTGGGTGAAGACATTCCACATTTTGCCCTAAAAACACCTTAGCAGCTTTAGCAGTAAGTTTGAGGTCATTGTTCTGTTGCAAAGTGAAATACTGTCTGTGCTTTTTTTTTTTTTTTTTTTTTTTATCTAAACACATGCACACTTCAGTATTCATCCTCCTGTGGTCAGCCGTCACATTACCATTAAAGATGAGCCAGTTCCAGTGGGAACCAAACATGACCAACCCTTTAACCTCATGGTGTTGTGCTTTCCGCAATAACCAGTTCCTTTCTTCCTACATTTTCTTCTTTCCCTCCCTCTGGTACGGGTGTCTTATTTACCTACTTATCTATAAAACTCTTTGTTTTCTTATATACTTTTTAGCAAACTGTACCCTGGCCTTTCTGTTCTTGAGGATTAACTTTCGTTAGCATGTTGTGGTTAACCTTATTGTGGTTCAGTCTCTTTAATGTACTCTCTGGCACATGCTTACAGAACATCCTGGAGATCGTTCAAATGTATACCAAAAGTTTTAAATTCCTACATGGTTCAGAATTTATATAGGCCAGTTCTCTCAATGTCATAAATAGTTATGGACTGCGTTGTACCTCAGTTTAGTGTGTGAATTTCTGTATAAAATATGAAGTGAAGATTTAATCAGGGTTTGATTGCTTTAATATCAAAATAAATGTGGTATTCAATGTATAACTTTTTCCCAATTCTTTTTAAATAAACAGAATGCTTAAAATACTGGAACAACACAGTTTCAGATGTCAAACATTTATTTATTATTAGATGTTCATCAATATGCAGGAACTAAAAAAGGGAAACTGATATAACAGAAATGTTATTCATTCTGGGAGAAACCTTCAAACCAACCAAACCTCTAACCTAAAACTACGGCAATATGTATTCCAAGTTTAACTCTCGAGAAAAAAAGCAAAATGGTCTGTTAGTTACTACAAGTTTAATTAGGAATAAATGAGTGGTTTCCACAGTGGCTAGTGACTACATAAATACAAGGCCTGGTAACCCCACACGTTTGTGTGATTACACCGAGTGTAGGATTTTGGTTTCAGCCAGGCTTTGCATTTATACTTTAATGTAATATACAGAATTAGGCAAAGCCATTGATATATATAGAGGCCTGGGTTATTCAGATGAACAGTTATAATCTCTAGGCTCAACAAGTTATTTGCCACCTGTAGAAATATTGCACATTACCATTAACCTCACATATGTAATGACACATATGTAAGCGTTCTCTCCGTTTATTTTCCATAATCAACACAACATCAACTTCATTCCATTTAGTGAAAAAAGTTGAAAAAAGTATGTTGAAAGGTATGGTGTGCAATGTGATTTCCTGGAACATTAGCTTTCAAAGGTATGGTGTGCTATGTGATTTCTGGGAACATTAGCTTTCAAAGGTATGGTGTGCTATGTGATTTCTGGGAACATTAGCTTTCACACAAGGTCCCCTGGAACAACAATACAAACAGAAAAGAAACACTCAGAACGTGAATGTAAAAATACTTTACAATACTAGTAGGAATAGAAATTGTTGTTGTTAATAAACATAATAATTTATCTAAAATTGATAGAAAATGTATTTGGGTAATAAACCTCTGGATTTACAAAAACACAGAAAATATTTAATGTCTATACATTCCCCATACCGCCCATCACACTCACACTGCCACTCATCATGGACATTAGAAACCCTTCCACATTCCACATTCTAACAGACTGAAGGAGAGAATGCCCACCATGACAATAGGAAATATTGGATGCTCATCTGTAAAGTTGTCATTTAGTTGGTATTCTAAAGAAGTCAAACTGGGTGGGGTCAAAAAGATTCACTCAAAAGTTTAAAAGGAAACCATTATATCAGAATGGCCTAAAATTGTTATGCCCCAAAACAACCTGTGTGTGTGTGTGGGTGTGTGTGATTTACCAGTTCATTGACTGGCCGGTTTTGTCAATGTATTAGTTTCTACTTTAATTGACAGTAATGCTTTTCACGCCCCATTTGCTGTTGTATTTATTTTCAGGGGGGTACTCAACACGGTGGCTGTTGAAATTCAGTTGTTTTTCTTCTCTGGGTAAGGAGCGTAGGGAGCAGAAGGAGCATAGGGAGCAGAAGGAGCATAGGGAGCAGAAGGAGCATAGGGAGGAGGCTGTTCCTATATAGGAACAAACAGTGAAAGTATGTTAGAAATACTGAACAAAAAACCTCAACACAGCATAGTGCAGGCACAGAGTAGACGTATAATAGCCAGCTATTTTCTTGAACCATCAGTTACTAACTTTGGCGGCCAAACCTCCATGCCTTTACAACAAAAAAAAAGTTGTATGCTGTGTAATAATAATAAATAAATAAAAAAGTATTTCTAGTAATTAATTGCATGGAAGGTTTCTACTCAATTTACAAAAACATAACCTGAGTCGACGCTAAGACAAATGATTACATTGGAAATGTTCAGCTGCACCTGAGAGGATGTTAGCATGGTATTGATAGCACTTGCGTGTCAGGCTACAGCCACTCGCTAGCAGTCTAGAATCTGACTGTCCTGTAGTCATTTCACGCTGTTGCTTGGATTTGCAATTTAATCTCACATTGACAAGCACCACACGTGTAAACAAAACAATAAACAAGTATCTTGCGTGGCATTATTTGCGTGGCCGAAGCGCCACTGTTAAAGCAATGCAGCGGAAAACACTGCAAAGCACAATTGGTCTGAATTATCAGGCACATTTTAAATACAATCGGCTTATGCCGGTTATTAGATTTTTGCCAATATAACGGTGCATCACTAATAACAGGTTTATTACCATGATCAAGGGAACAATGTATATATTATAACAGGTGTATTACTATAGGCATGTAGACATTGTGGGGGTTGTAAAAGGTATTATAACAGCTGTATTACCATGGGCATGTAGACATTGTGAGGGTTGTAAAAGGTATTATAACAGCTGTATTACCATGGGCATGTAGACATTGTGAGGGTTGTAAAAGGTATTATAACAGCTGTATTACCATGGGCATGTAGACATTGTGAGGGTTGTAAAAGGTATTATAACAGCTGTATTACC
>JACXGK010002438.1:29458-54744 GCA_016801125.1 Novumbra hubbsi | reverse complement strand
TGGCACGGGGCTTGGCCCTCTTCTTAAGGGGGAGCTTTAGCGCGTGGCACGGGGCTTGGCCCTCTTCTTAAGGGGGAGCTTTAGCGCGGGGCTTGGCCCTCTTCTTATGGTGGAGCTTTAGCGCGTGGCACGGGGCTTTGCCCTCTTCTTAAGGGGGAGCTTTAGCGCGTGGCTTGGCCCTCTTCTTAAGGCGGAGCTTTAGCGCGTGGCACGGGGCTTGGCCCTCTTCTTAAAGGGGAGCTTTAGCGCGGGGCTTTGCCCTCTTCTTAAGGCGGAGCTTTAGCACGTGGCACGGGGCTTGGCCCTCTTCTTGAAGGGGAGCTTAGCTTATCGCGTAGCGCAGGGCCCTTGTCGTAGCCACACCGAGACAATGTTATTTTCTCTCCTCTCTGATTTCACTTAATTTGTGTGCAGTTCTCACTCAATCCATCGGCCTGAGTGCCTTGTTGCCTTTCGTTACCTGCTCCTCAGCCAAACTCGTTCATCATTCGCTCAGCTCCCTAACGATTGCCCGCCCACTGCCAACACATATTCAGGAAGCCACCATGCCAGCCGTTGCAACTCTGCATCTCCTTCGTCTCAACGCTTTTCATCGTTCACATTTTTCTTTTATGTCTTTCCTTTTCTCTAAAAACCCCCCACCGAAGGATCGCCTGTTGGTGGTACATTAATAGGTAGTGCAGCGGCTTAAAGCCCTCGAGGGTCTGCTCCGTCTCTCTGAGAACGTTTTCAAAGGCCTGCATTTCTTGCACATCTGCCAGAATCTGCCTCAGCGGTGAAACATGCACCGCATTCTCTCAGAGGTCCCATGAATATGACTACAAGTTGTTCCAGCAACGTTCTTGTGGGTGTGCTGGGCCCAGTGTAAATGTGGGGGGCGAAGTACACATGCATGTTGACACATTCCCCACATGGCAGGAATGTGCTTGTGGTCCAATGTGTGTATTTATTAAATGTGAAGGGGAAGGTGGATTTCCAAAGGCTTTCTCTTATTTGTTTTGCTCTGAAGGTGCATATAGGGAGGAAATAGAGGGAGGAAATAGAGGGAGGAAATAGAGGGAGGAAATAGAGGGAGGAAATGAGACCTGTGCCTTCTTAAAGTCGGTAGGAGGTCCCGCATTAGTGATGCATTTGCTAAGAAGCTTTCTGTATTTCCATGGTTTAATGACATCGTTTTGCTTTAATTGGCAATAATTCATGATATCAGCAGCTGCCCATTTTGTGAACACAGACATATTTTGGGGTAGAGTGCCGAAACCAATGCAAAATGCACTTTGAAAATAGTAGATTTGGGCACTTGGATATAAGCCTTCTCACTTAAACCCCTCGTGTTGTGTCTAGTCGCACCTACTTTATATTTATTTACCTCCCATCAGTTCCCTCTGAATTTCTACCATGTTCAGGTAGGAATGCTTTTCATATTTCTTCTGTTAGGCGATTGAGCCCTACTTCTCACGAGTGAAGGGGTTCAATGGCTTAAGACTTCTACAGATAACTAAAACCCTGCATTATGCAACTTCATTCACCTCAGACGGTGTTGTACACAGCCATTATCTTCTGGAGTGCAGCACTTCTAAATCCATGCAAAGACATGCACTCAGATTTTCATCAAAGTCGCTGTTTTATTGAATATGAATGAAGTGCAAACTCTGTTCACATATTGTTGACAGAGCTCCTTGCGGAAATAAAAGTGCACGCGTGACTCTGTCTCCTAGTCTTTGCTACTTCACCTTGTCTGTGAACCAACACATTTAATGAGAGTCTGTTTCAGGGAGCTTTCACATTGTAACAAGCAGACCCCGTTAGATGTGTCTGTTTGATTATCCCTGCGATCCGATCTGGCACAGGTTTCGCCTGTAAACATTGACAAAAGGCAATAAAAACACAACTAATCCACCTCCCACACCAGCCAACCCCTACTATCCCACCTTTGCTCACTGAGATCGTCAGGGGGCGTCCTTAGAATTGGATCAGGGTGAGATTAATAATTTAGATGTGTGGTAGGTACCTTGGACCTGATCTGTGCGGTACGATGGGCTTTAACAACCTGGGGATCATGTAGCTGACCCAGCATGGTCAGGAATGTGGCTGTAGCTGACCCAGCATGGTCAGGAATGTGGTTGTAGCTGACCCAGCAAGGTCAGAAATGTGGTTGTAGCTGACCCAGCAAGGTCAGAAATGTGGTTGTAGCTGACCCAGCATGGTCAGGAATGTGGCTGTAGCTGACCCAGCATGGTCAGGAATGTGGTTGTAGCTGACCCAGCATGGTCAGGAATGTGGTTGTAGCTGACCCAGCATGGTCAGGAATGTGGTTGTAGCTGACCCAGCATGGTCAGGAATGTGGTTGTAGCTGACCCAGCATGGTCAGGAATGTGGTTGTAGCTGACCCAGCATGGTCAGGAATGTGTTTGAAGCAGACCACTCTCTCTTCTCTGGCTTTGCCAGTCTACCTCTGGACCCCTCATAGTACAAGATTGGATCGAGCTCAGTCCTTCACCATTACAGGTTCTTAACCAATAAAAACATATATGCTGATCTCAATTTAATATTTTAAGTTGAATACACTTCTATGGTCTTAAACAATCATTACACTGTACTTAGTTGAGGATGTAGTTTAAAAAGAAAAGTTCCCCATTTGCCTCTTGAATTGCACTCACAAACACTTTCGAAACTTTGGTGAAATGGAAGTTCTTTTTTGGTCTCTTCTATAAAAGTTTCCATCTCATTTTCCATCGTACTTGTTTAATATTTGATACTCCTCTGTCTGCCGTAAGGCGTGTTCTTCATGATTTCGGTACGCGGTTGGGTATGTGCCTACATACGCAACAGTGGATGTTACAAATGTCAGTGGCTCGTAGCTCCTTTCATAAACCAACATTTGTGTATTGTATACAGTGTCTGAGTGAAAAGAAACTTGGGTTTAGCTCCTTTAAACAAAACTGCATCCACTGTTTGTCTATAAGTGTGCTGGTTTCATCTACATTTTGTTTTCCTTTCAATACCTGAGAAAGCTCATCTGGAACCTGAAACAAAATCAACAGAGTATGATATTTGTGATGATCATTGCATATGATTGATTATGTGAAAATGTTCGGTGATCATATTCCTTCAAAACTCATTATCTTATAATCAGGATACAATCCGTCTGTAAATTGGAAGAGCATTTTCTATTTTCTCGCTTCATGCTAAACAGACATTGAGTAATACTCTATATGAATCCGGGAGATTCACTTGAAACCTCTCAACTGAAGTGTTTCATAGAAGATAATCCAATATGGACGTGTTTGACTGTTGTGATGTAATTTTCCCCAGTAAACACTTTTTAATTGAATCTCCGCGTTGCTCATTAGACCCGAGATTTGGGGAAGGTTTAATTGCATAACAGTCCAAGTTAATTACCCACCCTTATGACCTTCCCCCATTGAGTCCTGGAAGCTGTGGATTTCATATCACTTCCCTCTCCTACGCTAATCAATGCTCCAGATGTGGCTAGCCTAACTAACGGCTGCCAGGAAGCCCTGACTCACCCTGTTCTGACTCCCAGCTAGAAGGGATCCACGGCCAGGCTGTAGCTACTGAGACCTGGCCAAAACACACCGCTGCTGCTCCGTGCACAGACAATTAAAGTAGGCAGCAACAACTACAGCAGAAGATATGTTGCCAGGGAGTAGGTGTTTTAAGATGCTTGATGCGATGACTGTGGGATGTAGGAATGGAGCGGTACTAACTTGGTTCCTTTTACCTCCGGGAGAGGGCGGAGGAGAGCGGAGATTGTGGTGCAGGACCCCTCGAGGGCGCTGCAAAAAGGCTGGGTTGATTAGCGTCCCGTAGACAAGCGAGGCTGCAGGGCCCCGAAGCACGTAGGGGGGTGCGAGATGACAGAGCAGGAGCCGTCAGCCAGCCGGCTCGGAGGGCCCCTGAATTTGGAAAAGACGGCGTTCTAATTTAGCAGCTAATTTGCTTCCATTCTCTGGTATTAATCTGAAAATGGGCCACGGCAGGCCTGGAGATTGACAGACGCATAATGACTGGAACGGGGCGTGCTCCCGTGGAGGGCTGTGGGGCAGCCTACCTCACACACTCCTCTCCGTGCTATGTACCTTTTTAATTTCCCAACTAATAAACAATACACTTGTGGCGTTGTGTAATCAAACAATCTGTAATGCCTTTAAAAATGAGACTGGTTTTGCGTTACCCAGATAATGAGCCGAGTGAGGGGAGCGAAATTGGTTTTCGGGAATTAGAAACTTGCCTTTGGTCAACATTGTGGAAACATTAAGGGGCCGACTCCATTAAAGCAAGACCCTTGTTGTCTTCTATTCAATCCCAAAGGTCAAATCCTATCTTTGCCATGTGCCTCCTAATTGTCCTGATAGCATATGTTTTTTCCTCTAAACAGACCCTCCCCCTGCCTTTTCAATGCTTCTAAACAGCACGTGTTTATGCTGTGGTGCAGTTTGATAGGGCAGACTTGTCAATGTGCTAGCTGTTCCGTGTCTTATCGGTAATGGGTTTAATTTAGCCCCTGTCTATCACCTAATAGCCTTCCTTTGTAAGACCCATCCAGCTGACTTCAAAAGGGCAACGTTTGTCTCGGAGTCTAACTGTTGCCAGCCAATCCACAGGCTTCTCCCCGGTTGGTTAGGTGTCAGTTGCGTATACGCTGGGCACGCACTTCAATAGGGAAATAGTGTCCCAGCAGGTGAAATTTGATGAAATACATTATCTACCTGCCGCGCCACACTGCTACAGATAGTGTCAGCATAGCATTAGCATTCTATTAGCAGGGCTGGTTCAGGTGGCGCTATTCGCTCATACACTTTATCTATTAGTGAAGAACAGAAGCAATTTTCATGGTAATCAACACCAATAATGCGGCTTGCCTATTTTCGTATCTGATTGAATTAAACGCATCATGAACTCAAATGCGGCTTTCTGCTTTTATGTGCAACGGTTTGATAGCGTGACGCTGAACGGTGTGTTTTGGCTTTTAGAGGCCCGCTACTGATTGTGGGCCGTGTACCATGTAGAACGTGAAACATGTGACACCCGTGCTGCACTGACCTGGGACTTGTCGGTTCCTCCCTCGACAGTATGCGTGTACTTAACGTGTTCTTCCAATTGGAAAGGTGACAAATGCCCCCATGAAGTTTGCCTGCTGCTTATTCGTTTTGTTTGTGCATCTACATTTTTATTGTGTCTGGTAGACGGTCTGAAGGTGCTGAGCGACCCATTTTTATCATTGCAAAGTCAAGCAATGCTGGGCTATGACCATTGCAGCTGGACCCTAGAGACAATACTAAGAAGGACGGCTCTTTCCACAAGTTTAAATACACGCGCACAATCACACATACTCTCCCACAAGGTCAAGACAATCATCTATAATTGGAGGAAGTACCATAATGGCTGTCGTTTCTCCCCCAGGATACACATACCCCTCTCACCCAGGTGCATTAGCTGGACCAGTGTGATGCTTGTAATGGTTGTAAAAGCACTGTTCTCCAGAGTCCGGTTTTTCTAAAAGTTATCTACCCAGATTTGGCTAATCTTGTAGTATTAAATGTAGAAATTGTCGGCTGAAACGTAACGCTTTTCATTTTCAATGGGGACTCTTAACGTTTAATCCATTATCTTTCTAGAACCTTTCCTTCTCTCCCGAGTAGGCGTAATGGAGGTGGATATACCCCTGGAGTAAGTGCCCCTGGCAACATGCTTCAGGGAGGACGTTTCCCACCTCTAAAAGCCCTGTCCTGTCTCTGCAGGTTGCTTCTGGGCCGGTGGCGGCGGGGAACAGTGCACCAGGGGGTTTGGTCCCTCCCCCGCCTCCCCCACCGCCTCCCTCATTTGGCGGATGCCCTCCCCCGCCTCCGCCCCCACCTGGGCATGCCTCAATGCCCCCGCCACCTCCAGGCGGAGGGCCACCTCCACCCCCACCTCCACCTGGGTGTGGACCTCCACCACCTCCGCCCTTCCCCGGGGCCCCGGGCGTCCCTCCGCCTCTAATGATGATACCAGTCATCAAGCTGCCTTATGGACTGGAGCCCAAGAAGACCTACAAACCAGAGGTTGTCATGAAGAGGGTCAACTGGTCTAAGGTACGCCATGCACTGTCTACAGCTTCTCCCTTGGTTACATTAAAACCCAAGTAGGTCAAATCCACCCTTATGAATAGTACCCACCCGAATGAATAGTACCCACCCTTATGAATAGTACCCACCCTTATGAAGAGTACCCACCCTTATGAATACAATGGCCCGGTTATGCATGAGATGGGTGGGGTTTTGGGGGGGGGGGGTTGTGTCCTATGTCGCAGTTTGGAGCTTTACCCACATTACAGGCCTACAAACCAAGAGATTGGGTCCTATTCATACTACTGTGTCCTTCTGCCTATTCAAGGGGTCACAGAGTCCTTGGCTCCATGCTAGGCACCCATTTCTAAAGATCCTTCTGTAGACATTTTTATTCACTTCTGTGTCCTTGCGTTTTTAATATGATCAAACAAAGACTGTGTTGTGTGACATTCCAACACATTTGAACATTATTTCAACGGAGGTCATTCACTTCCTGTGTGCTTTGTTCTCCTCTAAGTTAATTTATCTTTTGCCTGATGGAATCTCAGAGTTGCAAATGGAATTCATGTGGTGTTTCTTAGCATATGCTTATGTGCAATCTTGCTTTTTAATAATGAATTATTGACTTCCAAAATGATTTTTTTTTTTCTTGCTGTGCACTGTGTTAAAATTACGCTTTTGAATAGTTGTATCTGTTAAATTGCATAGCAAGGTCTTAAGTTCATACAGGTCACAGGTTTATTCTAATGGGTTTGTTCCAAGTGCTGTCAATACTACCTTAATGCATGACGTTTATCAACGTCTTTCCTTGTTTTGGTGCAATGAATCACGTCCCTGCTCTTCACCACAAAGGTTTCTAGTCAACATGGACCTTTATATATCCTCTATATCCATTCTGTTTGCACTGAAGCCATTCAGGAAAACTGTGAGCATCATGTTATCATTACTTTTGTCATTGGTATGTGCTGGTAGTTCAAAAGATACAAGAACCCAACAAAGACCCGTTAAATGTTAAAGGAAAAGCCGCCGTCTAAAATCTTTTTTTTTGTTTTGTTCAGCAAGACAATTACAGAAATATGTATGCTAAAGACACTCTAGAATGGCTTTCCGTAATGTATTTTGAGTGTTCCTGAGTGATCGGTTTGTTCCTGGCTTAAACTCACTTGACATAATGAGACAGGATTAAAATGTTGCTTTCTACGCAGTTTGTTCAAAAGCAAAACATGTTTTGCCTAAAAACTTGTGTATATTGCTGTTCCAAATTATTTAGTGTTAATGGCTGCCAGACGGACCTCTATCAGGTTCACAAAATCAGTATATCCTTGTTTTTAATTGATACACTTTGACCAAAGAATGCACATTTGGTGTGTGTAGATAATAGGAAAGATTTGTAGCTCGTTCGGAACATTGTTGTTTTATTTAAATGTAAAATGTGAGAGGTAGTTTGACCATTCCATTGTGTATATGTGATGTCAATGAACAGATGTGGATATAATGTAGGAACATTAATAGCTTTCTAGACTGCTAGATTGGTTATCAGTTCGGGAGTTTATTATTTACATGATTTTGGTTTTATTGATACATTCCAAGGAGTATAAAATCTCACCTTGCCATAATGTATATTTTCTTCTACTTAAAAAGTTGTTTTTCAAGCTTCACTTTACAAATATTCTTTATGACATGTAACCAAATGACATGGATCAAATAATGGACATGTCTGAGCCATGTACCAGTACTGGTGGCATTGCTTTCGGCTAAAATGACAGCCATTTACCAGTACTGGCGGCACTGCTTTCGGCTAAAATGACAGCCATGTACCAGTACTGGTGGCACTGCTTTTGGCTAAGATGACAATTAACCAGTGCTGACCCTCTCTACTGGCACTTTTTAGTAGCATCCTTTTGAACTCGTTGTCGGTTTGGGAAGTTTCAGATATGGACTTGCTGCCCAAACTAGAACAGTCTGTTAAGTGCTTTTTGCCCTGGCTTTAGGGTAGTCAAGACGTATTGTTTCTTCACTGGGTTGAACATTAGACCCCAAAAGACCAGATTATCTTTAATCTCTTGATTTAAGGATTAAAATAGGAGCTCTAATTGCAACTGCAAAAAAAAACATGTTTCCTGGCGTTCACACAAAACGGAACAGGTCTGGTACCCGTGGTAACCTATTGTGGTAGATAATTCCTTAGGGACATGGTTCTATACATAACTGACTGATGGTTCTATACATAACTGACTGATGGTTCTATACATAACTGACTGATGGTTCTATACATAACTGACTTTCTTTCTTCTTGAGTAACCTCTTGTGGTAGATAATTCCTCAGGGACATGGTTCTACACTTAACTGACTGAGGGTTCTATACATAACTGTCTTTCTCTCTGCCTGAGTAACCTCGTGTGGTAGAGCATTCCTCAGGGACATGGTTCTATACATAACAGACTGATGCATTAAATCTGTTTTGGTACATTGAAGAAACCCATAGCGGTGTGTCTGATGGGGTATGTAAGTCTTGGTTTTGATGGTGCCTTGCTTATGTTTAGGACCCGCAGTAACACAGGCAACAAAGCAACCCCATAACAATATTCAAACTCTCCCATCTTAAATTTTCTGCTATGGTGTAATTTTAACTGAATACTTGATTTTGTCATAATTACTTATCACTGATCTGTACTCTGGGCCTTGAATGTGTGCTAGACATGAAATCTGCAGATAATCCTGTTTTTCTTGGTGCTATTTTTCACCTACATTAGTGTCCAAAAACTATTTTTGTTTTTGAAGTCTTCCAATAAGTCAACCCCCATAAACACAAAAATGCAACCTAGACTGATTCAAGAAGAAAATGTTAAAGTGTTGGAGTGACCAGTGAAGTGTCTCGTCTTATGGCGAGAGCTGTAAACACTGAGATGTGGAGGTCACACCTTCAACATGGAATGTAAGGTGCTGCAATCATTGTAGGGTACAGGAAGCATCTGTCTGCAGTAATCTTGCCCCAGAGTGTCTATGTTTTATAACCTGGTTCTGCAATGTTGTCTATATAGCATCAGCTATACGTGTTATGTGGTTGTTGGAATATGCATGTGTGTATTTTCAGTACATATGTCAACAGATATGGAATAATGTAGAAACTCGTTAATCATATCAAAATACATATTGTAGGTTCTTTAAAGTGCCCACTCGTTGCCTTGATGAGCGCTTTGAACACTCTTGGCATTTTTCTCAACCATTAGGTCACCTGGAATGCTTTTTCAACAGCCTTTAAGGACTTCACTATTGTTTTCAATGTGGAAAATAATTAAGCTAAATGAACAGAACCCTATGCATTATAACTGGCGGGGATTGGTTATAGAAGTGTTGCTAAGGTCTTTGAGCATGTTTGTGTCATTAGTTTACAGCTAATATGCAGATTCCACCGGTGTGCCTGGAGACATTCAGTCATATGATCATCAATTATACTGCTGACCAAGACGGCAACTCCTTTGCGGCTGCAGTTGGAAAACGACTCAAAAGTGAGACACTTTGATTATGATCAGTGTGTGTTGCCATCTCGGTTAGCCGTATAAATCCATTATCATTGATGTTCTACAGGCGTGTCTCTGTCTGTCTGTGTGCGTTTGTATAGGCGAGTGGGTGTTTGTCTGTGTGTGTCCGCTTTGGCACATTTTTCTCGATCCCAGCGACAAGTGATGGTGTATCTTGTGTTAACCTTGCTTCGCAGGCGCTAGGGTTGGGAGATGCAAATTAAATGGCTAGATGGCACTCAAATTAAGGCATTCAGAGCCACCTGAGCAAAAGCAATCTGTGTCTCTTGAGTCGATTAACTAGGACCTGAGTCATCTGTCTTCTCTGTTAGGAGCAGATGGAGCCATGGACGTGCCAAGCACTGCTGTGGCCTGGGCTTTAGAAAGAACCAGGGGGAGATTATCAGCCTGCGTCTGGCTTCTAAGACCTCCCCGTAACCACTTAAGTGCTGTAGTTACATTCAAATGCACACACTGGCAGGCTTCAAAAAGATACACAGGAAGGAGAGACCGAAGAGTTTTCTGCCAGGCCCTCCTTTAAGCCACATGACCTCTGGTTTCCTGTACCGCAGCTACATATGAATGCGTACCATTACTGTTAGCATGGTGGATATAGACCGTAAAAAAGGCCTTATCTCTAACTGGATGGAATAGGGGGCATGTAGGACCTAGCGGTAATTACTGTACATGGGGGTGGGACTTTTCTTGCAGGATACTTCATAGAGATGGGCGGGAGTGTTTTTGTCCGCCTTTTGCTTTTTAAATCACTCACTGGGGACCTGCAAAAAAAGAACAGCTGTATCACCAGCGTGGGTAAAAGCAGCCAGAAGCAATAAAGCCAGAACCACTTTTTCCTTTTTTTTTTACTGCACATGTAAAGGATTTTCCAGAGACGGCACTGTAGATTGTTGCCTGGAGGCATTGTAATGTAACTTCTCCTATAGTTGGAACACTGGGGAACAGCAACACGTTTACAGCAAAGTAAATGATTGCTCCGGCTAAGTCTAAGGCGGTTTGCCGTGTCGGTGTGGAGGCTGCGGAGTTAAGTCCCACATCCCTACTCCGATTCATCCTCTGTGACCTACTGTACTGGAACCCTTTACCATCACATTGCCATTCCTAATGAGGACATCCACCCAGTCTTCCTCCAGCAAATGAATCCATTTGCCAAAGCGGTTATTTTTCTCCCTTTCTCTAAAGGGGCGCTGAAAGCGATTCTCCTCAGACACTAAAAGTTATTTACCAACAACCTCCAGGCAGGCTTGAACTAGCGCAGAAGTGAACTACTTCGCCCTCAGGTGAGGGCGCGGTTAAATGACCGTGCACAGCGCCGTTCGCTGCTCTGTTGATGCACTGCAGAATCTGCAATTAGTTTGGAGAGTGGCTGGCGGGGGGAGATGTGGGGGCGATGTGGGGGAGATGTGGGGGGGTGGCATGTGGTTTTGCAGTGATTTGGGACATGCTGCTGTATCAAGTACTCCACATTGAGTTGAGGGAGGGGGCCCAGAAACCGTGGGTTAGAGTCAATATCTGTCATCTACTGTAAGACACAGGCAGAGGGGGACCTCTACATTGGGCTGGTCCCTCGCTGGGCTGGACGTGCTCCATGTCATCTACATTTGGCTGGTCCCTCGCTGGGCTGGACGTGCTCCATGTCATTTCAATGCGTCTGCCCATTAGAAACAATCCACCGGTTTCATCATATCATTTTCGTGTGTTTGAGGTGGAATTGCTTTTGAAGCATCGGATGCACCCTCAAAGTTATACGCTTGTATATGTTGGTTTTTGCAAATATGATTGGAAGCTAATATCTCCGTTGTAGCCCAGCTGAGCAAATAAGGAAAGTGCAGGAAACAATAATAAAATAATAATAACACTTGTCATTCAGTGTCTTGTACAATGGTAATTTTCTCTTAATTGCTAACATATTTTGCTATAATCA
Organism: Novumbra hubbsi; assembly: GCA_016801125.1. NCBI lineage: Eukaryota > Metazoa > Chordata > Actinopteri > Esociformes > Umbridae > Novumbra > Novumbra hubbsi. The sequence goes on along the minus strand of JACXGK010002438.1, from coordinate 43,210 downwards.
CGCTTCCAGGCTGTTTTCCTTGTCTTCAAACCAGTCAATTTGGTTTACAAACTATGCAGAGCTATAATTATCTTTTCAGAGTGACATAGCTATTATTATATAGATTAGCGCAATCATACTCAGAGACCAGAAAAACAAAATGAGGAAGAAACAACACAACCTCTGAAAATCCCTCCTTTTTTCACCAGAAGTGCTCCTGGCACCGTTAGCCACCTGATACACAGAGCTGATCTTTTAGTTCGTCTTCTATGCCACTCAACTCTAGTTTTCTCCTCATTTTGTTCGGTTCATAGATGATGTCCGTGTTAGCTTGTTTATCTTTCATCCGTAGGTAGAATCGCAGCAGGTAGCTTTGTCAAGGGCCACTAAACGGTATAGTAACCAAGGTGACCTGGCATGAGAAACCTCAAGTGTTGGTTCACCGTGGCCAATTAGTGCCTTCTGAGTCGACCGGGTGTTCAGTTTGCAAATGGTTGTGTAAGACTGTGGAAAAGCATTATTACATTGTGTATGTCGATGACAGTTTGCGGTGTCCATTTGCTTCCAGGATTAATCATTATGTGGTCTCAGTTGGCTTTAACAATCATTTGCCTGATTGGTCAAAAACTGCAGTTGGTCACAATCCATCCAATTGGGGCTGCCGGTGTAGGTGCATCCTTAGAGATGTCTTTGACCGTTTGCCGAGCCACAGTACCCAGGCCACGTTCACCAGTGCTGTACCCAACTAACATGAGCAGGGGGTCACGCAAGAACTCTTGAGTGTCATACTGTTGACCCATCGTTTGCAGAGCAGATTGTCAGTGACAGGAACTGATGTGACTCTGCTAAGTGAGTAGTGACCCTAAAACCCTGAGGTACAGTGGCCCTGGGGGAGGGTGGGGAGCAGCCAGAGTCTCCCTGCTGTCCAATGCCACAACAGCCCTCACTGGCCTTTCTATTCTCATTGGCTCCGCTTTCTATTAAGTCACTGGCAGCCATTACAGCTCTCAATGTCAGCGAGCAACACTCAGTGTCGGGTGGTGAGTGCTCCTAAATCCTTCTTTTAATACAGCAAACGAGTCCTGTGAAATGGGGCCCCCCTCTCGCGCGCTCTCTTTCTCCTGAGCCACCTGCCCTCGTAACTTATGTCGTCCCGTGGAGGGGCTGATAATACAGGTGGTCCCGTGGAGGGGCTGATAATACAGGTGGTCCCGTGGAGGGGCTGATAATACAGGTGGTCCCGTGGAGGGGCTGATAATACAGGTGGCCATGAGAAAAGGAACACTTGTCCCCGCCCACACAGCCCCAACAGTGTGGCTCTCTAAAGTGCCACCATTATCAAAGGCCGCGGCGCTCAACGCAACCCTAATGGACTTCCCCAGAACATGGCGTGGCCCTGGCTGGTGGTTCTGTGTGGCCGGTATCTCCCGTCAGTGTCATGGCATGTCACAGTGCCCGTGGTAAGAACCGTTTAACTGTCTGCAACAACAACCCCTTTCCTTTTATTGTTCATTATATTTAATTAGAATAAGGAGCTAATTTAAAAATAACAGCTATGTAAATCATGTGAGAATTGTTCTAATAAAAGGTTTGAATCCAACCTTTTCTGAGGTAGCACCTCATCAAGAGGATTTGTAACGAACCAGCAGGGTTGATCATCTTTAATTACGGCTTATTGCCAAATATGTCCAATATAATTATTCATCACTGTTTTATAAAAAACATAACCTACCCATCACATTACTTAATGTGGTTATATGATTAACCTATGTATATTTTTTTCTCAGTCGAGAAAGTGTCGTGATTGCACAATATATGTGGGTTATCTGTAACTGTACTATTTTTTGACTGGCCAGTTTATATGAATATGAAATGACACTTGAAGAGATACACTTATCTGACGGCTTGCTGGGAAAGAAACTACCAGCCTTTGTACAAGACTCTATGGTTTGGCACTGTCCTTGTTTTGTGGAAGACAAGTGTTTGTAGATTAAAACGGATGAGCAATTCCAGCTGAATAATAAGAGGAACCATTTCAAAAGCATGGAAATAAATAAGCAGGCCACTAACAAGGAACGTTTTAATTACTCCGCCTGCTTGTCATGTGCAGTCATAAGCTCTCAACATCAATCCGCCAATGATGGTGGTGATTTGGTCAACGATGCAGCAAAACATATATATTTAACAGATCCAGAGAGTGTTAGTTTATTTTTGTATGTCGTGCTTGACACCCTCTAACAACTGCAGGACGTGCGACATGCGGGGGGCAAATGAAAGGCCTGGATTAACAAACTTCAGCAAACTGGGTTTGGCGCTAATGAGGAAACACCGCTCCCAAGTGCAATTTCCCACACAAAGTGCGATTAAAAAAAAAAAAAAAACTACAGTCACCCACACACACACCCATTTCTAGGTAAGTGGGTTTTGAAGAAGTGGCATTTGAGTGGAGTGGCAGCCAGATTGGCTGTGGAAGGAATGGCAGCCGCTGATTGGGCCTGGCGATAATGGAATCTTCTTTGTGTCGTTGCAGATAGTGCCTCAGGAAATGGCAGAGAATTGCTTCTGGATCAAAGTCAAAGAGGAGAGGTTTGAGAACGAAGACCTCCTCGCCCAGCTTTCCCTCAGCTTCTCCTCCAGGACCAAAGGTAAGCAAGCCCCATCAGGCCTCATCTCTCTCCAGACGCCTTTAACTCTCTAATCTCCCAGACACACTTCCATTGCCGCCCCCCCCGGCACCAGGAAACCATGCCGCTTTAATCTCCTGACACTGTCGGAAACCATTTTCCTGTTAACTGTTAATTATTGTCAAGAAGCAAAAAACTAAACAAAAGAGAACCCATCTTTCTGTGGACGTTTGTGTGTTGAAATCTCGATTCTCTGCGCCAATTAGAGGTTCCTCTGCAGTCCCGGTGTTTGTGTGTCAGAGTAACAGAAGTAGGAACTGGGAATTTGTTGAGTGTCTTTCTCTCTGCCTGGTTTACGCACTGCGCGTTGGAGAAGAGACAATGTGTGTGTGTGGTGTGTTTTGACACACGCATGCGAGCCGCTGAGCGAACCTAGTGTGGTCGGGCTCCACTCGTCCGGGCTTTTTCCAGCCCAGTGAGTGATGCTGCTCAGGGGGACCCGGTCAGGGACTCCTGTCCCGGCCTGTTTCTGCCATGAGATCCATATCCAGACTGCCGAACTTGCTGACGAATAACCCAATCAGAAAGGTGCATGTTATGAGCGTGTGCTTGGGATGGGCTGGTGTGTGATTCTCCAAGACACGCCTGTTTTCCGACTCCTTGACAGACGCGCTCTTGTAATTCCTGCCGTGGTGAGAGGTGGGGGTAAAGGGAAGGTGGGGGTAACGGGAAGGTGGGGGTAAAGGGTCCCCCGACACCTGGCAGACGGTCGGCCTCTCCATGTTTCCACTTTTTCTGCTCCTTCTTTCTTAACCTACTCCTTCCTTTCTCTTTCCTTATTCTGCTCCTTCTAATCTGCCTAAAATATTTCCTCTTAAGATTCTTCGCAGCTTCTAGCCCACTTCCTCCTCTCTCCCCATTCTCTTTCTCCTCTCTCCCCTTCTCTTTCTCCTCTCTCCCATTCTCTTTCTCCTCTCTCCCCTTCTCTTTCTCCTCTCTCCCCTTCTCTTTCTCCTCTCTCCCCTTCTCTTTCTCCTCTCTCCCATTCTCTTTCTCCTCTCTCCCATTCTCTTTCTCCTCTCACCCATTCTCTTTCTCCTCTCTCCCCATTCTCTTTCTCCTCTCCTCGCTTCATGACACACACACACACTCAGCAATGTAGCTTCTAATCTGCAAGGTGATCATTTTTCACAATGCAGATGTGGAGAAACATGTTGGGAGCCTGGGAGCGGGTGTAGCCGGGCTTAATGGAGCGATTGGGGAGGCCCCATGTCCCTTCACCCTCTCTGCAGGAGTGGTTCTGTTATGCCCTAACCCGGTATGCCGGAATGCAGGCCTGACACCTTGGTTCTTTAGAAACAACCTGAAACAACCCCGGGCTCCGTTCTGAATCTAGTGAGAGAATGAGGCACTGTTTTATCGCTGTTTCCATGACACTTCGACTCGTCATCAACACCCGAGAAATGACGAGAGCGAGGGAGTCTGGGGGAGACTGACGGAGACTGAGAGAGGCGTTTTTGTGTTATCTGCCATTTTGTTTTAACATGACATCAGCAAGAAAGGTACACTTCATAAGAGCACTGCAGGCAAATAATGCAACCTGTGGCATTCCAGTGGAGAAACATGCCTGCTAATTAAAGCCAGTGATAATGAATTGAGGATTTTGTGTGTTTGTTTGTTCTAAAATGCAATTCCTATCGGTTTTCACCTATGACAAACAAGGGAGGGAGCCCAGTCAAAAAAACTCCTTCCTACAGTTCTATACAGTGCTTGTACTTTATTTCGTTTGCTTAAAATTACCATATTTTGTTTAAAATTCCCTAGGGTCTAAGCCCTTAATCTGACATTTCTACTGAACTAGCATATTGTTGGGAATTGTTTTTAGCATGTTCCTTTGGAGCCTCAGGTTGCGGCTCCAACTGTTGGTTCCTAACTTCGAAGGAGAAGACAGACTGCGCACACTGTGTTCCAATGTGTCAACTGTCACAAAACTCTCTTGTTCCTTAAGCTCTTTACGTTTAGAATGTATAACTTGTTTCCAGCCAAAACGATTTTGTAGAAATTGTCTCTGCCGGTGACCTTCATGTCTTGGAAAATGCACTGCATTTTGAAGGCTTCCTGTTATTCTTTTTTACAATCCCTTAGGATACATGTCTGGGAAGCACACAAATAATGTAGAATAAATAACACTTATATTTCTATTCCGTGGTGATATCTCTACCATACCTGTCTCTGGGGGGGGGATCATTGTTCCTGAAAATTGAATCTGCATTTTTATCATTATCTTATTTAATAAAGAATATAAAAATAATAAGTGCTTCTGGGCATATAACTACCAGTTATATTGGCTATACCTCAGCTTTATATTTCCTTTAGGGTATTTATTCAAATTTAGTTGGACATAGGTAGGTCCTGTACCTCTACTGGAGTCCACTGGAGTTGACCTAACGTAAATCTCCATACAGTTTTGCCCATAGCAGGTCCCTGAGTAACTTTCTCTGCTTTTTATTGTTGAAACAGCACATCAAACACTCATGAATAAAACATTGTGTTTGATATCCAGAATTCCATTCTCATGAATTCATTTTTTTTTCCTTTAGGGCAGAGTAACTTGTGTGAAAACACTTGTATTTGCTTTGGTTTTACTGAGTGAATGACCCTAACCATAATTGTATGTATAATTAGTTTTGTACCTTCACTTCGTAATGGGAAGCATTTAAACTTGAGACCTATAGATGACCTTTGAAATTCCCAGCGGCCCAGTTTAGACAACGACACATCCACTGCTTTTGATTTGGAGCTTCAATAACCTCATGAAGGGGATTATCTTTGTGTAGCGTGAGCTGAGGTTCGAATGTCTTATGAGAGATGTCTCCACCTGTTACAGGGGTTACGGGAATTAGTTCGCGAGGCCTCATATTCACACCGAGTTGTGAGGACTATAAATCCTCCCAGCAAACCTGCCAAACGATTCCCAGCTTGCAGCCAACTTCATTTGTCTGGAAAAGTGCCCCCTTTATTTATGTAGCCGGGAGTTTGGCCAGCTCTCCGTGTGTTGGTTTCCCTCGCCCCTGTCCTCCTCCTCCTCCTCGTATTTATAACTAAAGCACGCGTTGGGGGAATGGTGTTTCGTGAAGTATGAGGCAAAGCAGGTGTAAGTGCCTTCCCCAGGGAGCTGCTCCTCTCAAATGGTGCAAAAAGGCTTCTGTTTAACTGGCCACTCCTCAGGAGTCACGCTTGTTACTCGCATTGTCTGAGAAAAACACCCGCCCGAAAACGACGCTCAAGCCCTGCTGCTTTAGAGGCCCCTGAGTTGTCTTAGTTTCTCCAGTGCTCATTTCAATGGTAGTGTTCTTCCTAATAAAAGAACTGAGAGCGCAATACTGGCAGTCTCCCCCGCTGCTTCACGAGCCTGACTGTTTAATGGGTTTAACAAGAAAGGGAAATTATAATAAACTGGGATTTCCAGCTCGGCTTCCATCTTCTTAAGATGATCAGATTCTTACTGTATTTCCAATTAGAGCTACCTTAGCTGCAATACCAGCCAGCATCGGCTCCACTTGAAACCAGCGGTGTTGGCCAGGGTGCCTGCCGAAGGCAAGCAGAGTCGCTGAATATGAGATCACGCCTTTCCGCATTGCCTTGAATTTTTATTTATTCACCTACACTCTAGTGTTTGGCCTAGCTGCAGACCTAACTCATTGGTGTGATAACCACTACCGTTAAAATGCATCAAAGTGAATAGGAAATATAGTCATTTAAATAATTATTTTTAATTGAAATAATTGTGTCCTTACCAATTTTATTTCGTCAAGGAATCCTTAATTTGCTGAAATTGATGCTTTTGGTTTTCTGGTTATCAATTTGTTGAGGTAATCTGAAGGGATTTCACCCTTTGCCTCCTGAAGCACCTCTCATGTACAATACCGTAAATCTGCTCCCACAACATCTCAATTGGATTTAGAACCGGTGACTCTGCAGGCCACTCCATTATAGACAGAATACCAGCTCGCTGCTTACTTCCTTAAATAGCTCCTGCATAGTTTGAACTGTGCTTTGGGTCATTGTCCTGTTGTAGGCGGACATTGTTTCTATGTGAGCACTGTCCACAGGGTGTTCCAAAATTGAGTGATTGCCCTTCTTCTTTTATCCAGTAGAAATATCTTAATTTACTGCCACTAAATCACCCCCATTCCATCACATTGCCTCCACCATGTTTGACAGATGACGTCAAGCACTTTTCCAGCATCTTTTCATTTAGTCGGATTCTCATAAATGTTCTGTTTTGTGATCCGAACACCTTGTCTGTCCACTACATCTTTTTCCTGTCCAGTGTGTGTGTTCTTTTGCCCATATTATACTTTTCTTTTTATTGACCAGTCTGAGTAATGGCTTTTCTTTTTGCAACTCTGCTTACAATGCCCCCATCCTGTAGTTGCCTCTTCGTTGTTGAAATTGACACTAGGGTTTTATGGGTAGTAGTTAATGAAGCTGCCATTTGAGGACCTATGAGGCTTCTGTTTCTCCAACTAGACACGCTAATGTATTTATCCTGCTGTTTTGCCCCCAGGTCTCCTATTTCTCTTTCTGAGCTGGTTTGAGCTGGTTTGCGCTGGTTTGCGCTGGTTTGAGCTGGTTTGAGCTGTTCTTTGAATGGTGTAGGGCACATCGTTGTCCGAGATCTTGTTTGTAGTTGCAATTTCTTGATTTGGAATAGCCTTCACTTCTCAGAACAACAATAGATTGATGTGTTCAGAAGACTGCGTTTCTGGCCATTTTGAGCCCAACACAAAATTGCGTGTGCACCTGTCTGCACTATTTCCCATCAATATTATTAATGTTGCTTTTTTAACGCACAAATCGCATTTCTGTCGAAATCAAGGACATTCTGTAATGAACCCAAACTTTTTACATTTCTTTAAATGTTGTATATATTTATTGTAATTTAGTAGTCACCCACCTAACCTTGTATAATCTACCAAGGACACCTCACTCATCACCAGATACCAAAATAAGTAGGCGGTTTTCCCACCTCCGTCAAAGCCTGAAACAACCCCTGCTCACCAACTGGTCTGACCTCACTGCAGTTCTGGGGAGGGACTAGAGTCCCCGGGTGCCAGGTTCTATTTGTTCTGGCTTATTTACATTGTCTCCGGAGTGCAGAGCAACTCCGCACTTCATTGTATTGTTAGTTTGTTTCCCTTGTAGCACGGGTTGTTTGGCTATCTCCCTCCCTCTCTTTTCCCCCTCTTGTTTTCTTGCCCCCTGAGTCCCTTCACTTGGTGGTATCAATCAGTGGTTCTGCCTGCTTTCAGCTCCAGGGATCAAATCAGATGCACTTGAGGTTTTGAGCGCCTAGCATTGCTTCCTGCATTTGAAAAAGCAATTCGGTCAGCCTTGCTGTTAAGTTCAGTTGGAAATAGAATTGATTTTGGCAAACTTTTTTAACCCTGTTCTCCTAACATGTTTCCTCCATCGCTGGCAGTTCCATACAGACTGAGGGCATGTTACTTTGCAGTGATGACTGGTCTGAGGCCCCCAAATGTTTCTAGAAGAACCTACGGCATTGTTCAATTGGGAAGCCAACCTGAACAAAACAACAACATGGCATCAAACAGAAATTAAACAGCACTCCTTTCCTGTAAATCAGAATGTGTCAATATTGGTACTTGTTTTCAGCATACACATGATTGCCTCAATATGCAAACTAGTTGTCTGCACACCACCGGATATTACTGGGATTCTTCAGCCTGTTCCACGGGGCTGATTGAGGAGAACGGCCTGGTCTAGTTGCTTGTCTCTTGCATCATCATGCTCAACCCGACTGCCTACTGCACGGGCGGCCGCTCGTGTGCTAGCTCGTCTGTGAGCAGCTGCATCTCCTCGTTCATTTCTGCCCCTAAGCCTAATAAAGTTGTATGCAAATAATTGGCCGTTAGCCGGCCCCGTCATCGTCCTCAGGGAGGAGCCTGGCGCCTGCCCTCAACCCCTCTGAACGAGGTCACTGGCTCCTCCCTCTGCTCGCATGCCATTGTGTTAATGACGGCGTGGCCACTAATGAGCCCGTCCGTGGCATCCGGAGAGGGGGAGAGCAGGAGAGCTAGATGGCGAGGGTGGATCGTTGTCTACAGGTCAAGAAATGACTGTTTGGGTTTAGCTGGGCTATTAAAATCCTCTTCTGCACTCAATAAAACCCAGCTCACAGATATATTTATATACATATATATGTACCTTAATATTTATAATACACTCACACACATATTCAATGATCCTAATGCATCAACGCATCTGCAGACCATGACACTGCCAGCGCCATGTTGGACCATGAGTGTGAGGTTGATAATGCGGACTGCGTTGTTCAGCTGATATAACACGGCTTATACTGCCTAAAAAGTCCCTTCTTTTAGGAAAAACTTTAGCTTAGCATTTTATTTTGGAGCACTGGATTCATCACAGTAAAACTCCAAGTCAATTAAACTTGGGATATCAAGGTTATCGATCGGTCCAGTTGGGAAGCGATTCTGAATCAGTGTCATCGAAAGAGCCAACCGCAAGACACCCATGAAATAGGCAGTGGTTTTGCAGGTGGTGACCACAGACAATTGAGAGCCCTAATCCTTCCTGACTGATTATTTGCAATACTGGTAGCATGAGGCGGTACCTGCAGCCCGTTCAGGTAGTCCAGCTCCTCCAGGATGGCACATCCATACGTGCCGTCTCACAGTACCCGTTTGTCTAACTCGTTTTCTGGTCTCCAGCTCTGTCAGCCTCATCGGTAATGCAGAGACATTTCCGGGAAGGTAAGACGGCCTTAATGCTCGCTACAGAAAGACTGTTACCAAACCGCAGTGTACCGTAGTCTGCCCCGGCAGGGGCTTCACCCATTTATCACGCAGGATTTGATCAAATCCCTCTGATGCTGCTGTGTTCCCACCCCCACGTGCACAACCCATTTGTCCCTGGTTCCCACCAACTGACAACCGAGTCTGATTCTGGGCTAGAAAGCCTGAGCAGCGGGGTGTTAATGACCCAGCCACCGCGCTGGTAATGATTGAATCAGCGGGTGGTTTTGCCGGCTCCCCGATCGCCCTAATAAGTCCCCTAATAACTCTGTTGACACCCGAGATGACCCGGTACCCTCATCAAAGGCGCTCATCCGTGGAAAGGGCTCGTTAGGTGACACCAAACAACCACCCCCCACTTTCCCCTCCGGCCTTCTAGCCGGGAATCGGTGGCTTTTGCTAACTCTGAGTTTCCTGTCCGGCACACAAATTCCGGCTCCCCTGTTGATAACTGTAATGGGCATGGCAAGGCAGAAACGATCGCTTCAAAACAAGGATTGGGGTGGGGGAGCGGTCACCGCCGGCTTCTAAAGGCTTCGGTCCAGGCACAGCGCATGCATGGCTCTGGGAGAATTGCCGTAATGGGTGGTCTGGTTTATCGTCGGACTGCTGCTGTAAGGCCACCTAGCAAACAAAGGTAAAACGTTTGTGTTGTAATTATGAAGGACGTTCTGATGTTCAACCCGTCCAGACGAACCAACGTTGGTGGTAACCGTGTTAACAGGCCGGATAGCTGGTAAAACTACACACCCCTCGACCCTCATCCAAATGTATCTCCCCAAACGGATGTTAAAAAGGCACGTGGCCAATCAATGAGTCAGAGACGTCGTTCCAGAGACGAGACGTTTGGGCTGGATGTTTGATTGTACTCTTGTCTGCCGCATGATAACAGCACAGCGTGGGAGGAAGATGACAAAACAGCTCTTTGATAACCTGCGTATTGAAGATGTCAGGATCAGGGGTTTGATGGTGATGACTCTCCGTGCCTTCCTGAGGATGCTGTTTTATTTGTTTTATGATGTTGTTTACGGAGATGACAGGAGCACCTGCCAGAGTGGACCGATTGTGTTGGTTCAGCATGTCCCAGTGACTTCTCTAGTTGTATTTAGGTCAGTATGAAGCTGTTCCCTTCTCAAAATGTCCCTGTTGCCCCTTGCACTCAGAAACAGCCATCCATCTAGAGTCAAAGCTGCACCGTCTGGTAGATAAGTGTGCACACACACACATATGCCATTCACACACACATATGCCATTCACACACACATATGCCATTCACACACAAAGACACCTCTCACAGCAGTGCCCTCGCCAAAGCAAAATCACGTCTTTTTTGAGAACACTACTCGCGTGAAAGAAAGGGGTGTTTTTCTTCTTATCCTGACAAATTGCGTGGCTCACCCGTGACCCGTGCGAGCTTCAATGAATTTGTACATTTTGGAGATACTCAAATAATCATATTCAGCAAAACCTCACTGTTGATAATCAAGTGTGGTATTAATATGAACAAGGCAGACTTCCAGGGCCGTGGTTGCCGCCTGATAGCACATTGTAGAACTGAACCATTTGGCTAATTGCTCTCCAGCATCAGGACAATTTGTCTCAATAAAGCAAAACGCAACCCTATGCTAATTTCCCTCAATTCCAGGCCAGCCTGCCTACCATGTTCCACTCAGGGTCAGCCATTTTCCAAACTCATCCTTGCACAGTTTTAATAAATCACATACGAGTGGAAATTAGCTCCTTAAATATGAATGGCTTGTAATTGGTTTATTGTACATTACCCTGGCCGAAGGGGGTGACCTGAATTGAGAGGCCAGCCATGGTTCCTGTTTCTCCCAGCTTGGTCCCAACTGTTCTTCACTCCTCATTGCTTTCCAGCGATGTCCCACTGATTTTAATCTTCTCTGTTCAGACGAGAGCTGTTCTGGACTGTTCTGGCTAGTGGTTGTGCATTAAAACCCGAACCCCCCAACACCCACATATCGGCCCGTTTAATACCTGCATACTCAACGACTCTCCAAGCTACATCCTGCTAGCTTTATTTGCCTTCAGGTGCACTTTGTCCTGCAACATTTTATCAAACGAGAAGTGCTGACTTCAATAACCTGCACTGGCGCTGTGTGCGTTGGCGTTGCTGTATATAAAGTAAAGAGAGTCTGTCAAACCTCTTCTGTTTGTTTAGTGCATTGCATAGACCCTCGGAAGTCCACAGATACAAATAGCATACAAAGCCTATTTTATTCGTGTCAAAGCTTGCCTCAAGAGTTCGGTTTGCTTCAGCTGGTCCGATCTGCCCTTCTGGTAGGTGGCGTAAACACTTTCTGAAAATGTTTGTTCTGTGTATATATATATATATATATATATATATAATTTTCTTTCAGTGGGGGTAAACAAACCACCATTTCAAACTTTGAAATGACTAAAATACCGTGTATAAATGATAATGGTCCAACGTTCTCACCGTTTTTCATTCCATGTCCAGCTCGGTAATGATCACAGATATAAATGCCAGACAGGGAGCATTTACAAATCCGAAAAAAATGGTTTCAGGACTATTTTTGCACTTTTGGTTGGCAGAAAATGTTCTTTGTGGCCCCAATGAAGGCCAAATGCTGCCCCCAGGGCCAAATGAGTTTGACACTACTGGTTTACATCATCCAAGTATTGCACCATTAACGTCACTTTAAGCAGTTGTGCATCTGTCTCTACTTTCTAATGAACCCTTCCTATTCCCCTTCACATTCACTTGAAGGACGGTGTTCTTGCAATAATGCTTGCCCTTGCCAACTCGATCGCTTGCATATGAATTAGAATATTTACAAGTAAATTATGTATATTTCAGATTGACATGCTAGAATGTATGGGGAACTGCTTAAAGACCTCCGCTGAAGAATGCAAGGGGAGCTACCAATGGATGTGTCCTCCCCCGTTTCTCTTGTTGTGCACGTGAACCGTGTTACAGGGTAAAGCGTTGAAGTCGATTCAAGGCCGAATCCTTTTAAACTCTGTAGCAGCCCCTCATCGCCGTCATTGCCGGTTCCTTTGTCATCGTGTACGTCATGAATAAACATGGTAATCCCTCCCCCCAAAAGAGAAAAAGCCCAGCCATCGTTGTCCTCGAAGGGCGAAGGGAAGCAAAGACGACAATGGGATGAGAGCGTCAGAGGGGGAAAGGATGAGAGTGTATTAAAGCGACGCCAAGGTCTCCCGGGGCCTGTGTGTGTGTGTGTGTGTGTGTGTGTGCATCGGAAGGAGGAGCGGAGTCTCTCAGCACTGGTCCCTGACCGTGTCACAGGACCGGGGCTTCTGGGAGCCCCCCCACCCCCTCACACACCCACCAGCCCAAGAACAGGCAGGCTTATGTGTCGCTATTCCACCCAGGGAGCTGGAACCCTCCGCACTGTAATGGGAGTTGTGTCAACGTGCGCACGCGTGCACGTAGCTGTCAAGGTGTGTGTGAGCAGCGTAAAATGGAGCCGGCCTGCATCGGCAACGTGTCTCGCTCCAGGGACACCTGTGCAACACACAAAACCCACTGCAGCAGAATGGAGAAAAAAAAGTACACGGTTCAATCATTGTTGCTCGGAAACTGACGTTACGCTCAGCGCCGTTTTATGTACGTGTTTATAAACCGGGCGGTAGGAACCCTGACTGTTGATGGCTGTGCTGTAGGTACGCGAACAGACATGAGGGTATGGTATTATTAGTTATTATTAGTGTTTTTTGCCGGCAATACATCACAAACCCTCAAGATGACTTCCTGCTGTTATAAACCGGTTACCATATATAGTTTTACAAGGCGATCTCACTCCATGTTCACTCCAAGTTTCAACAGTAATTGCCTCATCACTTTTTGCTACATCAACGGCTCAGTCCTATTGCTGTTTTAACAGCCCAACCCTTTTCTCTGTTACACAGCCAGACTGTTTTAACAGCCCAACCCTTTTCTCTGTACACAGCCAGACTGAATTTCAACAACCACCCCTTTGCTCTGTGACACAGCCAGACTGCGTTTCAACAACCACCCCTTTGCTCTGTGACACAGCCAGACTGTTTTAACAGCCCACCCCTTTGCTCTGTGACACAGCCAGACTGCGTTTCAACAACCAACCCTTTGCTCTGCGACACAGCCAGACTGCGTTTCAACAACCACCCCTTTGCTCTGCGACACAGCCAGACTGCGTTTCAACAACCACCCGTTTGCTCTGCGACACAGCCAGACTGCGTTTCAACAACCACCCCTTTGCTCTGCGACACAGCCAGACTGCGTTTCAACAACCACCCCATTGCTCTGCGACACAGCCAGA
>JACXGK010002438.1:7700-29358 GCA_016801125.1 Novumbra hubbsi | reverse complement strand
ACGGCCTACAACATTCCAGTGTAACTGAAACGATCGCTAGTAATTCGTAGCAGTATCACTCCGTCTCGATTGGACACTTTTACCCTGACCTAAAGTGTATTGGATCCACCTTGCTGGTTGACTCGTCTAATTTCCATACAAATCAAACCGGTGCACAGGGGCTTCTGCTACCCCTGTCATCTCACCTCCTCCCTGCACTTCAGCCCGGAGTTTGTGACATGTTATCATGTTTAATTTGTATTTGAGGCTCTCTGTTGGAATTGGTTTTGGGCCCACAAGTGGCCATGAAAAGGCAATCCGCCAGCAGAGGTAAGAGGAGCAGCTAGGGGAGGACGGAACGATGTGAGTCCACTCCCTAAGTGTCTGTCTGGGAGCGCCGGCTGAACAATCAAAGCGCTCCGTGTTCAAGATGGCCGCTGTGTTGGTCTTTGATTGGAGATGTTTTTTCCCAACGCATACCAAGCTCAGAGGAGAGAGATGGAACAGTAATGTGTGAGAATTGAAAAGAAGGAATTGAAAAGCATAGAGTGAGTGATATGGGGGTTGTGCATGTGTGTGATAGAGATGGAGACCAAGGTAGGGACGAATGAAAGACAAGACAGGGATGTGGAGAGGTTGCATGGATACCTTAATAAGCCACTCTGGCCTCCACAGTGTGTGCTCTCATGACCTCTGGATGACCTCCAAACACCCTGGCTCCAGAAATGAGTTAGTCTGAGTCAGAGCACATATGTGAAGAGCTGGAATGATTGGTTAGAGCAGGGGTTTCCAACCCTGGTCTTGGAGAGCTACTGTCCTGGTGGTTTCCCTCCAACCCTAATGTAACACACCTGACTCTTATTATTAGCCAGGTGATTACTGAAGGAGGCTGCATATACATGTGGGGGGTTGGAGACCAATGGGTTAGAGGTTATGAAATGGCTGCTGACTTTGTTTCAGCCCATTTGGTTTTGACAGGAATGACCGCGATGGGCCATAGGATGGAAGTACGTGGTTCCCTTCTTGACGGAGGGTTGAACTGCCTTTAAGTGGAAAAGTAAAAAAGAAAAGTGGTGTAATTTTTTCGCTTATTTATTTTGCTTTTAATAGGCCTTGGAACCCCAGTAGGTAGGGATTAGTTAAATCACAACAATGAACAATGAGCAAAATATATTAATGATGAAATGTTTAATTCATTTAGAACAAAATTACATGACACCGTTGCCCAGGGCCCTCTGCACCATTCTAAGGTCTGACGATGGGTCTGGGGATTTCGTTCTGGTACCTTACCAGATTAAGTATATTTCTCCCCAGACCATCACTGACCGGTTGCCAATTGCTGGATGATGTTACAGGCCACATAATGTTCAACACCCGCGTCTCCAGACTCATTGCAGTTCGTTACAGTGTGATTCTTGATTGTGCTATGTTTTCGATCATTCAGTTTGACACAATGTTTTGGAGAACTTTTTCTTACCACGGGATGTCTGGTTCCAATGGTTCACCACTGTGAACGTGGGTCTCTAAGCCGCTTGCTCCCAGAGGTTTAATGGCCTGGGTGGAAAGCAGGCGGTAATGAGTGCTGAAAGCTATACAGGCAGCAGGGCAGAGGCACTTTTTAATGCCCTGAGGTTAATTGTTTTGCGTTCAGATGTTCAGCTCACCTTACGGTACTGGCATTAGCTCGACGGTGTGGGCATGTGCCAAGCTGTGATGAGCTAGCATCATGGTGGATGGATAAAGAGGGCACATCCACCCCGTCCTTAAGCCCACTGAGTCTGATCTGTAATGACCCCTCTCTCTAACTCCCTCTCTCCCTATCTCTCTCTCTCTAACTCTCTCCTCTCTTTCTCTCTAACTCTCCTCCGTCCCCTCTCAGTTCTCTCTCTCTCTCTCTCTCTCTCTCCACACTTCATTACTTACTGTTACCTTATTCATCCACACTCAACTGTTCTGTACAAAAGACTGGTCATTGGCACATGGTCAATGGTGTGTGTGTATGTGTGCGTGTTAATGAGGACTCCTGGTGGTGTGTAATTAACACAATGGCAAATATCCCCAAAGAGTGAGATTAACGCTGAACGCATTAGACACAATGGGGCTCGGGAGAGACCCCGCCCCCCCCACACACACACACACACGTACAACCAACTGCTGGTCCAACACTGATAAACACATGCTGGGGAGATTATTAAGGCCCCTGGTGAAGGACAGACTGGTGCATTGTATGTGGAATGTTAGCTTACTGTCGAATCCAATGTTTTGGCCCCTCAGGCATTCTGATACTTGTTGTAGACAGGTGGGCTCAGATGCTGACATACTCAACTGAGAAGCTGCTTGATAACATTTCATCCAAAAATATAATAAAATAAAACCTGTACATGGCTAACAGAACCATATTTTTGGTCATGAATTAGGTGTATACTTTTTCCGCGTACCTTGGCATCTGTTGTAAATTGAATGAATTACATTTTATTTTGACCATATAGCTACACCGACTGTATAGGTCATGGTTTTCAACCCTTTAATTTCACATTGGACTGGAGTACCCACCGATATATATATATATATATTTATTCATGCCCATTTGGTATTCAGCATGCATACACAAACTAAAGGGAAAAAAAGGAGAATAAAATAAGTTGTCGACTGGTATTACTTTTGAGTTTATAGACCCCATTGGCTGTATACAGTGTAATATACTTTCATTTGCCCTGCCAAGCTAATTTCTAGCTTCCAGCCAGCAAACATTACTTTGAGAATACTAAATCCATTTTAACCCTCCGTTGTTGGATCACTGCTATTCCTGATGCTAACTAGCTAAATAAGCTTGTTGTTATCAAAAATATTAGACTGTAGGGAATTTACATCCCTCCCTTACTTTCAGATGATTTTTCAAGGAAATTATGCTTACTGGATGTACTAAAATTATTATTAGATATCAATCCTGTCCAAGTGTGTTTTTTTTGTGTGTATGTGTATAAACATCTGTATATACTGTGTTTGCGTGTATTTGTGTTTTCTATTTTCAGGATTGTACTGTCACAATAAAAGTTTTAACAACTATCATTACTCCAAGTGAGTGCCATTACCATTCTGTTCTCTCTGCTCCACTCATTTCCCTGATACTCATCTAGTCATTATAAGACATGTTATTTTCCTTCCCACTGTTATAAAGAGTAGGCTAATGCTAACAAGTGCTCATATCCAAAGACCAATTGTGATTTGGCAGGAGTTCAATCATACTGTATCAACCTGCATGTTATTGTTGTAAATTGGGATGCACTACTCTTTCATTGACACGTAGTATGTATACATCCTCTCATCAGGAGTATTTCAAATGTGTGAACAGATGACTATTTAACTGAATGGTTTTGTTAATATGCTAGGTAGCATGCTCAATGCAATACAAATCATTCATTTAAAACAGGAAATGGTTTGTGCGGGAGCATCTTTTTTCATGTGTGTTTTTTCTTCTGGACTTACTGATAAGACAACACAGCTATGAGATCTGTTTCTTTGTTCTTACCATACATTTCCCCCCCTGACTGTTCCTAAATGATGTTTAACAAGTTTCTCTGGTATGTCCAGTGTCACACCCAGATAATGATTTATTTTATGTTTGTTTTTTAAAGAACAAATTTGGCCATTACCATTGAAATGTAGTTGTGATCTCATATTATGTAGTTCACATTCATAAATAGTTGAAAATGCATTTTATGATACACAAGGTCGTCATGAACAAACCAGTCGGTCTCTGGGAAACTGACGTCCGTATTATGGCTGACGTTACTGGGGACGTCCAAACAGCCCTTCTCCTCTCTCCCTCAATGGAACATTAGCCACGCAGCGTGCTAGCTCCCACTCGAAAGCTCTGATGCACACGGCTCCCGCGACCATAACTACCCACACCGTACATATGCGATGACCAGCTGTCCCCATGGTAACCGGAGTGGGCTACAGACCCCCCCCACCTCAGGCACGGTGTGCCACAAGTGTGTGGCTTGGCCCTGGGCTGTCAGAGGCAATCGAGGGGGAGTGGGAGCCGGGCTGCATTGGTGCACTTGACACATTATACGTTACAACTTAACAGAAATCATCCGAGTCATGTCTTCAACTACTCATGTTCAGCTCTGCTGATGGGCGTCAGACCCACTGCTAGAGGGAAGGATAATGGCCTTGCCAATGTGATGAATGCATTTTTTGGGGTGTGTTTTAGTCTCCAAGAAGTTGTTTGCGTTTGTCATCGTTAAAAAGAGACCTCTCAACACGTTGCATTGTAGTTGTTTTGGGAGTTTGTCGTCGTTAAATAGATCCCTCAACACTGTTGTAGTTGTTTTTGGAGTTGGTCATCATGAAAGAGACCTCCCAACACGTTGCATTGTAGTTGTTTTGGGAGTTTGTCGTCGTTAAAGAGATCCCTCAACACTGTTGTAGTTGTTTTTGGAGTTGGTCATCATGAAAGAGACCTCCCAACACGTTGCATTGTAGTTGTTTTGGGAGTTTGTCGTTGTTAAAGAGACCTCCCAACACGTTGCGTTTTAGTTGTTTTTTTGTAGTCTTGGGAGTTTCAGTGTTAATGTACTTTACTTTAATTTACTTAAGCTGTAACCATTTCTCAATGTGCCGAGCTTTAAAAAATGTACTTACTTCATGTAAATTGTTATATGAATAGTAATTTTGTTTTGTGTATGTATACTTTTATTTTTCAAGGCAAAATATGAAACAGGAAGCATGGGACACTTTCACACAGGGTGTAAATTTAAATTCTTTACTGTGGCCTTGAAACGAAAAGCACATATGCATCTAATGCTCTCGTTGCACAGGAACCACGTTATCCAGCCCCTTAATCCACCAGAGTAACAAGTGTCAGTGACAAATTACTGATGAGGTACTGGCAAAGACTCCCAGACCTCAGCAATGACCTTCCTTAGCAGGCGAGATGATCGGATCACCACTCTTACTCCCTGCTCCTCCAACAAAGTGCTGATCCTCTGGACCATATTTTCCAGCTTTGCGCACCCCACACTTAACAGTGTAAGCTGTCTGAATCCAAGGTGGCATGAACACCTTCCAAGTCTGTAACAAAGACTCATAGAAGAGTGTGGCCAGACAAATGTACCCCATTCCAGCTTCAAGAGGTAGGGGAGTTTGTCCAAGCCCAAATGGACCACCCTCCTAAGCAAAGCGTAGCCAGTATGTTACCATTTCATGTAAAAAATAAATTAAAAAAGGTAGCCCGTTCATTTGACACTTACAATACCAACATGAGTTTGCCCTTCGTGGATAGAACATGTGAATATCATCAGTAGCACTATGGTTATCTGAAAAAACATGCCGGACTAATATCACACTTAACAATCCAACCACAGTACCTCAAATTGACCCATAGCCTGTCTAACCTGTTGGACAGACCTGCTCGTCATTACCTTTCAACCATGTTTACTGCCTAACCAACCATTAGGAATACTCCAAGCATCCGAAAGCCCAGTTAAAACATGAGACTGATGAGTAGTTGACTGCAGGTTAGGTTCCTCGCTAGTGCGATCAATGGTAAGGTCCACTGTACAGACCCAGTCTACCGCTAAAACCAAGCATATCTCTCGATCACGCTGTCTCAAGGGTTCCTTTGATCAAAACAGCGATACCCTCTTTACTTTCATTTGGAGCCATTCAAGAAAGAAAATAGCTCACCTCTAAGCCTGAGGAAAACAAAACAGCGACTATCCCAACGCGTTCACTGGTCAACCTCGTTAGCCCCATCGCTTATGTGTCTTCTGTAGGAAAAAAACGCACACAGCTTTTTCTGTTTTAATTAATTACAAATATCCAAGCCCTTTAAATTCCAATTTCTTCCCCATTAATATCAAGATCATTAATATGAATTAACCCTGGGCACATCTATTTAGAATACAGAGGAAACACTAAAAGCACAGAGAAATCAGACAAGGAAACCCTGTGAGGCATTATTGTGATCACCGTTATATTTTTCTTTTAACCATATTCCCCAATATCTTCAACTGACAGGACAGCAGTAACACACTTCCTCAACCAAAACACTGTTTCCAACTCCGCTCATCTAACCCCACCGTCTTCTCTAACACCACGGCAGTCCCCACAAATTAATCTTCAGCAAAAAATCTGCCAATTTAACAGATTTCCCACGAACCCGTTTCCCTCATCCATAGTGCGGAGTGATTTATCACCAACTGCTAGCATCCTCGCCAGATGTATCAAATCGGGGGTCCAGACCCTCCTCCTGATCCTCTTCAACATAGGCCACCACCCTCTGACAACACCACCCTCCTGTGCCCCAGCGCTAGTATTTGTCATCTCCTCCAGTCTTGGAAAGGAGGTTCCTACCACCCCCCACATACCCCAACACATGTAGTGGGCATCTCCACATTAGTCTGGGACAACGTCTCCCCAGGACTGCCCTTACCCCCTACAACAATCTGTCTACTGCCTTTCAGGTGCTACACTCCTCTCTGGTAGTCTGTTGCTCAGTGCCCTCGGCGCTAACAACCATATCGGCAGTAGGTGCTTGTCTGCTCCGCCACCGTTGGCTTGCCTTTCCCTACTTCAGCGGGGCCAGGCATCAGTAGCTTCGGTAACACACTTTAAGCCATTCCGAAGAGACAGGGACGGCTGCGCTAAGTGGGTCATCATCCCCACCAAAACCAGGGCAAATTTAACGAGTACTATACCTAATTCCACCTCTGAAAATAACTACATCATGCATAGTAAAAGGAAAAATCCCAAGGAAAGGAACACAGGCTGTCCTGCCCCAAACATCACTCATACTCCCAGCATGCAGTCCCAACTCCCAGCATGCAGTCCCACTCCCAGCATGTAGAGTGAGAGGGATAGCAATGGATAACAACAGTCAGAGAAACCGGGAACCAGCACTCTTGAAGTACGGTATTATTATAATTTAAGGCAGATATACAAAGTGAGTTGATGTTTGATGTGATAACTACACCACCCGAGGCAGTTATTGCAGCTTATGGAAATGAAAATGTTCCTGGGCAGATAGGATTTGTAAATACAGCTCTGCACTTCTATCAAGTTATTGAAAGTGAGGACCGGTGAGATTGCCAAATTAGCTCGCTTGGTGGCAACGCGCCGTTACTCTGGAAGTTATTACTGTGATTTCATACTGTAGATTTCACTGGGATGCGTGAGTGAAGTTGAGTGGATTGAAATGACCGGCATACATTATATTCCCCTGCATGGGCTTGTGAAAGTGGAGGTATTTCAAAATGTAGATTGAGCCTTTGCATTAGGGCACAAATCAGGTCACAATTTTGTGTGTTTGTGTGACCGGTTTTCCAGCTTTTGCACATTTGTTGTGTCCATAATGGTTAGGACAACATGTGTCCTAATAATCACCCAAAGGGGGTTTGCCTTGGCCTGGCTATTTGGTGAGAGAATGCTGCTTGATATCGAGCTCTTACAGACCAGCCTAACAAATTAAGCCAAATTAATTTAACACATTTGGAGAAATGTGAATAGCTTTTTTTTGCCAGCAATTAAACAATTCAACAGTAGTTACTGGTGTGGAGCAGATTGACACTGACAGGTGAAATGCATGTTGGGAGATCCCAGTATGTTATGCTGCCAATTTTAGTTTCTGTACCCTACCGGGCCGATTGTCCTATGCCCTTTTGACGCTACCGTGCCAAGCTAATCCATTGGGGACTAGTACAGTTTGTCTGGTGCAACCGTATGATGTCGATCTGGGCTGGCATTATCCAACTTGTCCATGTTACTTGGAATTTTGTGTGTGCATCTGCAAATTAGGCCACAGTAGTCAATACTGTTCAGTTTTAATGAGTAAGGACGTGGTTGTGCTGAGTTGTTCCACCAGGGAAGGTTTTAGGCCTTGTACGACTTGAACAATTTATCATCATATAAACCACGTTTTGACACATTTCAAAAACTTTTCTTTTATACATTCAGGTGCGGGGACCTGTGTGAGTCAAATGGCTGTGTTTTTAAGGCCTGATTGCTTAGGTTCAAATAGTTACATCACAGACGTAACTGCTTTCACCGAAATGTGTGTATGTGTGGGTTTTAGTTGTTTAGTCTGTCACTGCTTGAGTCTGTTTATAAAGCAACAACCTCTATGATCTGACCAATCACGTTCAAACCAAGGGGTCTCAACTATTTCCCTTCAGGACTTAGTGACCCAGAAAGAAATCTCTCTGACAGGTGACAGGGGGAACGCTTTTGTCTTTAAATCCTGTTTATTTGGTGTTCTCGCTTGTGTCTCTGCATGTGTCTGATTCTTTGTTTGTGTTTTGTGTGATCTTCATTCTGCTATTTAATGTACAGCTTCAAAGCGACACATGTCATGTTCTTTCTTTAAATATTACCGACAGGCTCAAACGGGTTACAGAGACCCGAAATGTCTGCCTCTTACTTTGATGGGACAGATTCGGACCATAGAGAAATGTTTCAATTCCTGTTTGTTTCGTTGAGATCAATAGGCCGTAATGAACCGACAAACACAGTGATTGTGTTGTCTCCAAACAACTTTTGTGATTTCTTCTATATGCCGTTCATAAAACTAATGTCCCAATTCAACCAATTATATAGCAGATTAAGCATTTTTAAGCTCTTAACTGCAATGGACTGCAAACATATTTATTTTGTTGTGTTACAATCGGTACTGAATATGGATTAAATTGGGATTCACTCCATTTGATTAACACCACATACACAACCCTTTGGAGGTGCAGCATGTTTTAATTTGAAACAAAAGTTAAGACATAAACGGAGTATTGACCCCCCAAAATGTTGTGGTAGATTCACCTTTGGCCACAATTAATACTTTTTTTCTGGAAAGTCTCCACCCGCTTTTCACATATGGTTCCTGCAGTCTTTTGCCAATTCTTTTTGGCAAGCTTCCTCAATGTTGCTTTAGTTCGATGGTCACCGTTGGTTATCAGCAACTTTCAAGTCTTGTAACAGATTCTCGGTTGAATTAAGTTCTGGCCTTAACTCCGCTGTTTTAAGACGGTCGGTTTCTAAACCACTAGTTTTTTCTCCTCCAGTTTTGCTTTTCCCCTGTCAAGATTTTCCTCCAGTAAGATTTCTCTAGGTTACACTCCCGCCATCTTGCCCTCAACATAACAAAGCAATTCCATAACATAATGCTGCCGCCATCTTGCCCTCAACATTACAAAGCAAACCCATAACATAATGCTGCCAAGATTTTGCCCTCAACGTTACAAAGCAATCTCATAATGTTATGCTGCCACCATCTTTCTCTCAACATTACAAAGCATTCCCTTAACGTAATGCTGCCACCATCTTTCCCTCAAAGCAAAGCAATCCCATAACATATTGCTTCCAAGATTTTGCCAGTTTACCCAGTTTTGGTTGACAGACTTCTCTATGCAGAGTTGTGGTTGTGCCATATTCTTGACTTTTTTGTAATAATTTACTTCTTTTTAATCCTGCTGTTGCCATCAACCTTTCTTTTTGTGGTATCTCTGAAACCCCTACTTTTTTATGTAGATCTGAAGTCACCATCAACCTTTCTGTTTGTAAAATCTCCAAGTGGTTTAAGCGTTGTGTGGGATGTCTAGAAGAGGTTAAGGGTTAAACAATGGTGCTATGCTTTAAGGATATGTACTAATGCTTCTGAATTTTTTAAGGCACCAGTAAATTGACTGGCCTGTTTGCAACTGTTCTTCATAGGTTAGCCTACAGATTATGCACTTATCTGACATAATCTTTTTTAATGGGACTCAAGAATAATGTCTATAGTTATGTACATTTTCAGTCATGTGAAAATATTAGGACACCACATGTGAAGTATTTCATTCTTTTTAAAGAAATATGGACAATATTTGAGGTTCTTTCAAACAATATCTATAGATAAAGCTGATGTAATTAAACCGAAAACAATGACATTTTAACCATGATATAATTTATTTAACAAACGATTTGCATAGATGCCATTTCCTACTGAGGAAAATGTAAGGACACCATTTGCCCTAATAGCTGGTATTTCCCCCTTTGGCTGAAATAACCTCAATAAGACATTTCCTATAACTGTCTACCAGTCTCTGACATCAACTGGGAAAAGGTTTTTCCCACTCTTCCATGCAGGATTTTTTCAGCTATGTGATGTTTGAGGGGTTTCTTGCAAGCACAGTCTGTTTCAAATCACACTACAGCATCTCAATTGAATTAAGATCTGGTATTTGACTTGGTCATTCCAGAACTCTTTCTTTTGAGGCTTTCCACAGTCGGGAAACTAATTTACAACTGCCAAAATGCCCTGGTCTGGCCGTCCTAGCAAATTCAAAGGGACAATTCTGTAGCGGACATCACTGCATGGGCCCTGGAACAGTTCTGTAGTGGACATCACTGCATGGGCCCTAGAACAGTTCTGTAGTGGACATCACTGCATGGGCCCTGGAAAAGTTCTGTAGTGGACATCACTGCATGGGCCCTGGAACAGTTCTGTAGTGGACATCACTGCATGGGCCCTGGAACAGTTCTGTAGAGGACATCACTGCATGGGCCCTGGAACAGTTCTGTAGTGGACATCCTTGCGTGGGCCCTGGAACAGTTCTGTAGAGGACATCACTGCATAGTCTCAGGAACAATTCTATTGTAAACATCACTGCATAGTCTCAGGAACAATTTTGTAGTGGACATCCCTGCATGGGGTCAGGAACAGTTCTATGGTGGACATCCCTGCATCGACTCTCACATGTTGCACGTACCAGTCTGGGAACTACATTGGCCTGTCTGCCGTCCCAACATGTCCTCTATTGAAAACAATAGAATGTCTCCGTTTGTGTTTCTACTACTTTTATGTAAGGCATAAATGATTTGCACATTCTGTTTTCATTTGCATTTCACACAGCGTACCACCTGTTTTGGAAACTGGGTTGAATATGGACTATTTCTCTCAACCCAATATGTACTTGAGACGATATCTTCCATTGTTTCAGTGTATGTGTTTGCCAGATGTGGCAGACTGATGTATAATGAATCGAGCTGACACAACTGTCGCTTCCGCAAGACAGACTGTAATATCTGTTCTTGATTACTAGTTTCTTACCCCAGGTGTTCCACCTTTGGCTTTTTCCTCTCACTGCCAGTAGGGGTCACTGTGATACAAGCCAGTGAGTGGAAACGCACCAGAGGGCTTGGTGTCTATGGCTCACAAAGATACATGTACTTCCCTTCTAAGCCTCATCTACAAACTATGTAAAACATATCCACGCCTAGCAGGATGTAATACCATATTTCTCCCTGTCGTATGTAAACATTACATATTGAGGGAAGCCACGGTGGTATTCCTGTTGGACAGCCCTCTACACTTCTCATGTTAAGACATTTGGACTGTTTGGACAAGGGATGCGAGGGGGAACTCAATGGGGCTCATTTTGAACGGACGCCAAAGTATTAATTTTCACACATATGACGTCCTTGGGGATGAGCAGGAAGCGAGTGGATTTCAATGACACGGGCAATCTGGTCTTTCTCCAGTAATAGTTTCTGTCAGAATGAGTGTAAGAAAAAAAATCCCAGGAGGTGGTGACTCATTCGGTGAGGCTTCATTCAGTGTTAGATGACATAGGGTAGATAAATTTGTTTGGCAACGGATGGGCCTGTGACTTCATGTAGGCTGCTAAGGGCTCTAGCGCAGGCAGTTGAATAGTAGGTCAACCGCATGTGTTCTTCAATCTGTGGTTACTCGTCTTTCTGACTAACCTACTGTAATGTTGCTCAACACAATTTCCCTCTTAAAGGAAATGACAACTCGTTTGTGGCATATTACACAGTGCTCAATCATTTTTATGGATCTGTAATTGTTAGAGCTGTCAGAATGAAACCATGTCTTTAATCACAAGACTCCTGGAGTTATTCACAACGTTATTATGTTTTACTCCCATTAAGGCCATAAGAAAACATTTCTATTTAAAAAGCAGTTATTAAGTTACAAGCATGATGTTTTGATTGTTAGAGGCTAGGGTATATAGGCAGGGTATTATGTTGTATTAGTGTTTGTGTTATAAACAACACAAAAGGTCACTGTGACATGCAACTGTCATTGATTCTGTTTTTTAAGTAGCACTACAACCTCTTATCAATGTTCAACACACAGTTATTCTCTCTCAACCCCCTGTCCTCTTACACACTACTCACACGCAGACTCGCACACCCTCCTTCCCACCACCTCTCTACTTTCACACAGACGTCAACTTTCTTTAACACACAACCATCTCTAGCATGTCCTGCCTTTGGAAGCACATAGCTTTGAGAAGCGTAGCCTCTTTTCAGTTCTCCTGTTCCATCCACATGCGTGTGCTCCTGCTAGGCGTGTAGTCAACGTGACCTGCTTGGAGCGTTTCACTATATGGATGTGCCAGGCGGTGTGGACAGTAATGTACAGTTCTGTGGACAAAATGAATTGTGGATGCGATCTACAGTCGTACAAAATGTATGCCAATGAAAATGTGTTGTATGGACATGTTATTAACTTAACTTTGACAGCTCCTGCTGATAGTGTTAAGAATAGCATTGTTCGTGATGAATGCTGGAAATGCATGTAACTGCCCTGTTAATTCCATATTTGATTTAATTACACTCTCACTGAAACATACAGGTACTATGCAAATTCAAAAGACAGAAGGGTATTGGAATGGGGAACCTTTTTTACCTCATTAAACCATTGATTTGTTCGGTGTACTGATGCGAACTACTTGTGTAGATGGACAATCACCATTCAGACAGGCTGGGGATGGCATCCTACAATGGTATTATGCTATTCCATTTGTGATTTGCTACCTGGTGCTGAATGTGCAAGTCCTATGGGGAAGTATTCCTTAAATATTTTATATCAACACACTGCACATATATTCCACTGCAAGATCGGAACACATTAACAATTGATACCCCCCCCCCAAAAAAAACCAAAACAAATAAACACTCCTACGGATTCAGTCTGCTGCATTGTGAGAATTTAGAGTTGAGGGAAAATCACATACTACTTCATCCTAACGATAAAGTAGTGTATGCCGTGTTGTTCCAACCCAATTGGAAATACTATTTCAACCCGACACCCAGCCATTTGTTTCAACCCCACCATCTCCGGTGGTAACCCCACGGTGCAGAGGTGGCTACAGGTAGGGGCCGTTTGCCCCATGGTGCTGTGATGGAACGCCTGGCTATTTTCTAAGCAATGCCAACCTGTGACGATGGATTATGGACTGAGCTAGTGGCGAGATTGACAGCCTCTCAGCCATACCTTTTTGAAGGTTTACCATGGATTCATACTGATGAATATGTACCTGCCCCTCAGTAAGCCCTGCTGTGTACCACCATTTCCATGCAAGGGACCTCTATGCACCTTCAGACACCGTAAGTGTCCTCTGAAATTGTCACTAGAAGCAGAGTAAGGCAGGCAATTGACAAGCTTCCACATCCAGACCTCAGCCGGTCTTGTAGCAAAAAAAAAGAAACAATAATAATAAAAAAATAAACTTCCCAGGGAATACATTTCATATCGAACTAGCCTGCGCTGGCAATTTAAAGAGAAGAGGTGTCTGATGAATTTTCCATGAGGTGAGAGATTTTTTTTTTTGGCGGGGTGTAAGAGGGCTCCTCTCGGCTGACTCCTAACGCCTCTTAATGATAGCCCGACGGAAGGATGGAGCACGTGCAACGTCGACGGCCAAATCACCATCTTCCTGCCTCGTCCTCGGCTCATTTCCGAGAAGTTTCATGGTCCCTCTCTCGCCTTCTCTCGTTCTCCACCCCCCCTCCCCTTTCGCCGCTGTGCTCACAATGTCATCTCCCTCCTGACGTGGCTCCTCACGACCCGGCTCAAGGTAGAGGAGATAGCTTCACGCTGGAAGACCGAAATCATTCTCTAGCCAGGGAAGCAAACACACTTGCCCAGAAAATTGCTTTTTTGTGTTGTTACCCCCACCCCCCCATTGTACTATTTCTCCACCCCCCTACAGTTTGGCAGAGCTCAGGTGCTCATGGGTAGTAAATGACCAGCGATGGCAAATGGGGACCTCAGTCTCTCACACAGAAAATTACCCAGAATTCTCTGAGGTAAACAAACGGTTTAGATATTCGCAAATATTGTGCTCGACATGCCTCCCCTATTGCCTTAGTGTATTATGTATTTTCTTCCTGGTGCAGGTTTAAGGCATTGTAGTGTAGGCATTTTTTTCAAACCTACAGCGGCATTAGGATAACATGTGTAGTAGACCTACAAAGCGACTCAAATGCTTACCTGCTTAAAGCAGTGTATGTTTTGTCAGTGTGTGTAACAATACCCACTAACGAGCTACTCCCTTAGCAGCGCCACTTTCTCTAGACATGGCTGACTGAATTAAGTGAAGTAGCTTTCATAATTGTTCACCTCCTTTTAAGGAGCCCATAATTACAAGCTCTCATTCAACAGCATGTTGCTTTCAGCAAAAGTGGTACTCGTCTTTTGAATCTGATTGGCGCTCATTACCTCAACCCCTACTCATCACCCCACCCCCACCTGGTAGCGCCGCAGAGTACAACATCCGGGACGGTCTTCCAAAAGGTGTTTCTCAGTTTTTACAGTATGGTTTCTGGTGGGATTTCCAATTAAAACACAATCTGTTACAAGCTCTTAGGACATTCTGTCCACCCACCAGGACCTCTGAAGGTCAACCAGAACACCTTCATCCAGCGTGGCCAATATGTGACCATTTCCTGTTGCTTTCCCGTCCATAAACCCCCCTTCTTCCAATAACGTTTCTGAATAAGGAATGTATGAATCCGGCCACTGCAGCGTTGACTCACGCCGGGCAGGAAGTCCTCCTGCTTGGTGTACGTGGGTACGGACTTGTTTGTGTCCCTTTCATGTGCGTCGCTGTGGGAGTGCGCGTGCTCCCGTTGGCCACTCCTCGTGTTGGCCACTCCTCGTGTGCTCCTCTCTGATAATTAGGAATCGGTGTGCCCCTCCGTCGCTCTAATAGGAACACGGCTCCTGGTGGAAGCACAGCAGATCTGACCTTTGTTACCGGATAAAGGCAATTACAATACAAAACGGGAGAGACGAAAAGGAGAGGCTGTAGAGATGGGAGCAAAGGAGGCTGTGAGAAAAGGCTGAGGTGGTCGTCTTTCCTTCCTCTCGTCATCCTTTGATTTGTTTTCTTTTTTGTAATGAGCTGTTGAGCTCCGTATGTACTTGACAGATGCATTTTAGAACAGCGGGGCAAGAGGGGGCGGTGGAAAGTCTATTTCCCGCGTGGGTCTGTGAACAACGCATAGGAGATAGTCTGGCGATATAACGACTTTGAAAAATCATTACGGCCGACGGGCCTCAATGTAAATGACTTTTCCAAATCCTTTCTTTCGCATTGTCAGAAGGCAGGACGGACCCACGCGTTCATTCACAGGTGACACTGCTGGCCTAGCGGGGAGGGGGGGTTGTGGTACGGGGATCTTCAGGGGCCAGATTGATGGGGCCGTGCCCAGGAAGATTCCGGGCCCTACTAGCCCCTCAGGGTTTATGGGTGCGGAACACCTCTCCTCCATTGGAGATACTGGGCCCCTGTGTTTCACTTTATTACACCCTGTCGGGGTCCTGTTGTGAAAATCGCTTCAGAAATTTGACACCGTTTTTCAAATGTCACCAGGTAGTTTTAGTTGAGCACGCTCCGTTGTTAAAATGTTGGTCATGTATTTCGGGGGCAATGTTAGGTTTGACATTGTGATGGTAATCATGTAAGCATAGCGTGTCACTTCATTTAAAAATCTGCTTTTATTCCAATATTATAGCCCATTCTTGCTATCAATGCACCAATCGTAAAGGGTTCAAATGTATGCAGTGTTATACAGTGTCAATACCTTATGGCGGTTTAAATGTATATTCGGTCTATGTGCATTTTTGCCATGCTGAGTTCCTGTTGAGTGGTGTGGTCTTTCCTGTAATGCAATTTCAAAGGAATCATCAGGTTTTCAATCAATCTCGGTTAGGAAAATCCCACTACAAGATTACCTCCCGCTGTATAAACTTAAGCCGCAAGTGGAATCTCTGAAAAAGGAGTGAAAGAACAGGGGCATTGTAGAGTTAGCCTGCCTGTCTTTGTCATGGCGATCACTTAGCTCAGCGTCCTGTTCTGGTGGAATGGATGGTATTTGTGCCTGCACCTCTCCTGCTCTCCTGCCTCGTCTGTTGGTCCTCGTTTGTATGTTCCCTCGCTGCATGTTGCCAAATCCCTCAATTCAAATGACTTTGGACAAGTTTCAATCCTGGAATGTTTGTAACAAACAGTTATTGAGAACATTGAGTGGTTGTATTATATGGTGTTTTTAGACTCATACAGAGGTTACTTATTATTTTCAAATTCCATAGACATTTTTTTACACCAGCTCGACACAAAGTACACCAGCTCGACACAATGTGCACCAGCTCGAATGGCGAAGATGTGATCTAAGTGTGGTGTGGTTGTTGGTGCCAGACGTGGTGGTTCCAGCATCTCCGAGACCACCCTGGATTTGTATGCAGATCCGTATATATCTTGGTGTCTTCAGAGATGCCTTTCTGTACATCAACGCTGGAAAGACTTGGCACGAACTGTCTGGCCATTATCGTCTGACCACTAATTGACACTGTTTTTTTGGCAAGAGAACAGAAGCTTTCTATACGTTTTGCACTATTCTCTTTTCACGCTTTGGACCTTGAAGTGGACGGGCCTCAGCCGCACCATAAGTGTTGCACTTCTGTCAGCCAATAAAAGCAGGCTGAGGCTACAGTGGATACTTCACAACCAATACTGGGCCATTGAAGGTTTGTTAAATGTCGCCTTCAGAGAAATCTTGATTTATTTTCCGACATGCCGATGGAAGGGTCAGGTGTCCTCCCTGATTATTGGAATGTAGTGACACCTGAACGTTGCATGGCCAAATGATGGGGTTCACCAATGAATGGTTTGTGACCCAAAAAAGGAATTCAAGCATCCCCACAATGTCTTTCATATGTGAGAATTTCAAGAATAACATATTTTCTTTACTCATTTTACGGCCCTGTCTTCCTGTGGGAGGATGCTATAAAAAAAGAGAAATTGGCTGCCAGATATAGATTGTGCATTTAAAATGTACGATATGTGAGAATGTTTCTTTAAATGGCTCATAATAAAGTTACAAGGACCAGGTTATAAAATAATTTCAAGATGACATGTTCACTTCAGCGTCCCAGACAGTCACGGCCATGGCTATGATAGACAACATTATGAAGCCTGGTAAATGGTTCACCAAGGACTATGCTGTCAACAAACAGGAAGCGGTGTGCCTAAGAAGTTGGGCCGGTCAAAAAGGAAGTTGTATGATAGTTGTTGAAATAATAGGGTAATTGAATGAAATTGGTAGCTGTTTTGCAACAGACCAAATTGTCAGTGCACTTAGCGCTACAATCCAAAACAAATGTTTTGCAACATTTTCTATTTTTGCTATTTATTCCCATCAGTTATCAATCATACCGTAGAACTTTTGATCTAGCCGGTCATCTGTTATAAAATTGGCTATTTTGAGTTAATACATCCAGTATTTACTGTGCTGCTGTTTTTGTTTTTTTCATTTTTCTTTTATATTTGTATATCTAGGTATTTGATATTTTATCCTGTTCAGAATTTTGGTCAACCAGGTTTCTTTTAAATGTGCTATATAAATAAACTTGACTTTGGCAGTATTTGGACCTGTAAATGAATAATGCAGTATTTATGCATAGATTTTTAAGCAATATAACAATCACCTCCTGAACTTGGCGAACTATTGCCCCCAAGTCTTTTAAAATAAGTGTGTGGGGTTGGTGGTTGGTTGCTTTTCCAAATGTGACAGTTTCATTCCTGACTTTCCGCAGAAGCTTTTGAAGTGCTGTCCCTACTATGCTAGGTACACCCTGTCCCCACCATGCTAGGTACACACTGTCCCCATTATGCTAGGTACACACTGTCCCCATTATGCTAGGTTCACCCTGTCCCCATTATGCTAGGTTCACCCTGTCCCCATTATGCTAGGTTCACACTGTCCCCATTATGCTAGGTTCACCCTGTCCCCATTATGCTAGGTTCACCCTGTCCCCATTATGCTAGGTTCTCCCTGTCCCCATTATGCTAGGTTCACCCTGTCCCCATTATGCTAGGTTCACCCTGTCCCCATTATGCTAGGTTCACCCTGTCCCCATTATGCTAGGTTCACCCTGTCCCCACCATGCTAGGTACACACTGTTCCCACTATGCTAGGTACACTTTGTCCACACTTTGCTAGGTACACTTTGTCCACACTTTGCTAGGTACACTTTTCCCTACTATGCTGGGTACATCCTGTCCCCCACTATGTTAGGTACACATATCACCACTATGCTAGCTACACCCTGTCCCCTCTATGCTAGCTACACATTGTCCCCTCTATGCTAGCTTCACCCTGTCCGCACTATGCTAGGTACACCTTGTCCCCTCTATGCTAGCTTCACCCTGTCCGCACTATGCTAGGTACACCTTGTCCCCTCTATGCTAGCTTCACCCTGTCCGCACTATGCTAGGTACACCTTGTCCCCTCTATGCTAGCTTCACCCTGTCCACACTATGCT
Source organism: Novumbra hubbsi (assembly GCA_016801125.1). Taxonomy (NCBI): domain Eukaryota; kingdom Metazoa; phylum Chordata; class Actinopteri; order Esociformes; family Umbridae; genus Novumbra; species Novumbra hubbsi. The sequence goes on along the minus strand of JACXGK010002438.1, from coordinate 10,766 downwards.
AGGTACACTTGGCCCCTCTAGGCTTTCCTCATTCATTTGTCTTATTTCTGCAGTACCTGCATGTCAGAGCCCAGGATTGTGTCGCATTTGTAAAGCATCTTTGACCTAGATTCTGCATTCTGATGTGGAGTGTTTGTGTGACGGGTCTCAGTCTTCCTGTTGTCAGTGGAAGAAACATACTTACTCTTGATGGAGACGGGGAAGAAAAGGAGGGTGGGAAGAGAAGTGTGTGTGTGTGTGAACAATATCTACTGACACGTTGTCTTTCAGTCTTTTTTTTTTTTTATAAAAAAATAATAATAATGGATTCCTTGTACCCCTGGTGCTCTTATAAATGTTAGATTTCATGCACTGTAATTTCTGTTCTTTTTATAAAAAGGTAGCTTTTTAGGTTGTGGCACAGGTAGGATTTTAAAAGCCTGCATTTTGTGTGAAATGCTGATAATAAACCCTGCCACTGAAAAATATAATGCAGGCGAAAGCAATGGGACGCATCCACCTGGCAGTCATAGCTTAGCGTGTACCTTGACAGGATCAAGTCTGAATTATATCCTTCCTGGCTTTTCATTCGGACAATTAGGTTTTCCTCTCCACTATGTTGTTGTTAATGTGAGGATCCCATTAAAGCAGGTAAATAAAGTAAAGCCTTTTCCGGGAATGAAGGCCCACTCTGGTATAAGCTCCCGTTTTCCTTGCATTATTGTTTTAATACAAATTCTTGCCATTAAAAAAGATCCTGTTGACATGTTGAAAAAAATAAAATAGTTTCATTGAGATTAAAATTGGACGTTCTCTATCAGTACCAACATTTGACTGTTAAATTGTGACTTTATGGCATGTTCCAGTAACCTTGGAACTGGCAGCACCTAAGCTGATTGCGTTTTTGTCCAAAGTCAGAAAACAAGATGGAAGCAGCCTGTGTTGTGCTTGCTTTTTTGGAATATATAGACAAATACATAACACAAATGAGTTCCTCCTCATAATTATAATGGAAGAAGATGGATGACACAGAAGGTATGTTTGGTTTTCATTGTATTTTATTGTTTAGTCCAGGTGTGTCACCCCGGTTCCACGGAGGGCAGAGTGTCTGCAGGTTTTCACTCTCACCTTGTACTTGATTGATTAATTATGTCACTGATTGGTTAGGTCTACCCTCATCTGGTTATTTAGGTCTGAACCTGGAACCAATTTACAGGAAAAAACTAAAACCTGCAGACACTCGGCCCTCCGTGGAACCGGTTTGAGACCCCTGCTGTAGACAATGTTTCAATCGTTCTTTTATCGGCCTTACAGCCTTACATCTCAGAATATTGTAACATAAACGTTAATTACTGACACAATTCGCTAAATATTTCATAATACTAAATGGCATACATAAAACATCTGTTTGAATAAATATGCTTAAGATTTGAAAGGAGATAAGAAAACTTGATTCATCCTGAACCAAATTTGTCGAACCCGATCTGCTCAAGTTCGTTAAAAGAAATGTGATTGTAACAGTGATAGTTAATAGTAGGAATGTTATATTTAAATGCTTGATATTATTTAGTAAAAAAAAAAAATATGAACACAGTCATGGCTCACAACCAGTCCCTGAGACAAAGGGGTTGATGCTCCTGTGGTATATGGCCAACAAGAACTGACGTTTGACATCACTGTCATGAGCACACAGGATCATCCTAGAACTGCTCAGCATTTGAGCTTTTGCACAATGGGACCAACCTTCATCTCCTGGCCAATTTACTGTGAGAAAGTCTGCTGCTGAGCTCCATCGCCTCTCTGGCCTCAGTGATGTCATCGGTGCAATTGATGGGCGGTTGAGGCCCTCCAGCATCTTCACAACATGGCAGGAGAAGATAGGCGAGTGCAGATTGCTAGGAGACAGTGCCCTACATTGGACAGGCCTTGGCATAACTCTTAAGCGTGACATGAGGGCTCTTACTGAAGTAGACCAGCAGCAGAACTCCCAGATCAGCCGTGGGAGGGTGGCTGTTGAACCAGCCTTCAGAAGGATGAAGTGGAGGCGTCTTCCTGGATCTGCAGGACTTGCGGATTGATGCTGTGGTGATGATGGTGATGGCAGCCTGTTTTCTACACAATGTGCGTTGGTGTTTCACAGATATGTGAGGAACACCCACATAGCTGCCCTAGGCAGGAAGATGAAATTGACTTGAGTACAACTTTCAACTAATGAATACATTTTATAAATATGTTGATTTCCACCATAGATTGTTTGTACATGCTGTATGTACAGGTAAATACGTATTTTCCTTAATTCATAATTTACTAAGCAACAGAACCAGAAACTGTTTCATGCAAAAAAGCACCAATACAATAATAGATAAAACAAGATCAGAAACATAGTTAAAGATTATAGCAGCTAAGAGTATATCTATATACAAAGACTATTCGTTTGGCACACTGCTCGTCCAAGAACCTCGGCATCATTGCCTCAGAGCCCTTCTGTGCAGATCTGAATTGTGTTAGTGTCTCTTGATGGTGCCGCCGACCGTTTTTTTTCTGCATCCTGTAGAAACTGCTACACCTCATCGTCCTCCCTTTTGCGTTTCCTAGACTGCCCCGGTAACCACATGGCTGTTGAAGATGGGTTGGATGCAATGTCACCTACAGCATTCACACTGCTGCAATGTCCTAGCTTCTACTCAAAGGAAAACACATCCCACTTAATTGGAGCACTTTTATTTCAGTCATTCATGTCATTTATTTGTATATTAACTTAAACATTTAAACAGGGTGGAGGTTTGCTCGTTTAGCCATACAACTAGCCAGGTTAGTCGTCGTTACCAACTCCTGTTGGTAAACATTTATTAAGCGGTATTTGATAGAGCTGTATTGTCATTTCTGAATTGTAGCCAACAGCAGTTTCAATTTGAACGTTTGACTAAGATGTTTCCCTGAGATTGTGAAGACAGACAAGTTGAAAATGATTCAATTTGTTTTCCTTTCCATTACACCTAATGATCCTATGAACTCACACGTCAAAGGTTATGTTGTTTTCTGATGGCCGAAACAAAATCCTACCCTCCCCCCCCCCCCCCCCCCCCC